>RXOD01005430.1:0-14136 GCA_005223375.1 Amoebophrya sp. AT5.2 | reverse complement strand
ATCTGAATTTCCAACAACAAATAAACGGGCGGTGGTGAGAGAGCTCAAGGGTCAGCTCTAGGCCTTTGCCATGTAGTCACACTGTGAACCATGTCACTTCTACGGTTTTCGTAGTTTGTGGAATCTCTCTCTCTCTTGGTAACACAAGATCGCAAATTGAGGCCTTCTAGTAGAGGACGCCATTCTCGCGATTGCGTTCATAGCTTGCGAAGTGACGCTTCTCGATATTGAGTTCGAAGAATTATGGAATTGCCGCGAAGAAGAACGTTGTCGCGCCGCGCCGTGCGCGCTGGCACAGGCACTACTAAGTACCTAGAAGATTCAAAGAATCGGACGGACTCCAGTTATTCTTGTGGGGACTTGGACCTCACCACGCGTCTGCGACGGGCGGTGTCCACGTGGTCCTCGTAGTCGGACAACGTGTTCATCATTTAAGGAAATGAAGGCCGAAAACGTAAAGCGGTTGGCGAAAACAGATTCGCCGAAAACGTACATGTTCTCTCGTCGCGCGGCCACAAGAAAACATCATAATCTCTGTATTCTTGTTCTTGAAGAAATACGAAAAGCACCACACGTCGACGCAGCACACATGTAGTTGCAAAGGAGGCTGAGGGGGCAGGGAGAGAACTATTGGAAGTGGAGGAGTCAACAACAGCATCATTCTTGATATCAGCCTTTGCAACGATGGGTCTCGACGACATTGACGATTCGGACGAGGAGCAGTCGCCGCAACCGGCTGAGTGTGTGCGAGCCGAAGCTTCTGCAGCACGCGCGGATGAAAATAAAACGCCTGCGCCGCCGTCTACTTCGACAAGTGGGAATGGCACAGTACTGAAGTCGCGACCAGATGGAGCTTCCCGGCCATTATCGCCAGCAGTGTCGGAGCAAGTGGCACCAGCCGCGGTCTGCTCTGAGCAAGCGAAAGAAGCCTCCGCCGCCGCGAAGTCCCGGCCAGTTGAAAAACTCGAGCCTGCGTCCGGAGACGGCAGTAGCTCCGGGGGACTCGCCGGCGCCATGAAGTTCCTCGTCAGCAACGACCACGGCGGGGCAGGAGGTTCTGGTGGAGGGTCTTCAGCGACAGCTTCAGCCGCCGACGCCGAGCACGAGAAGGCCCGAATCGCGAAGCAGATGCCGGAGAACGTGGAGAGCAACGACGCACAAGATGAGTTGTTCCAGCTGATGCAGAAGAAGCGGCTGCAGAAGGAGGACGAGAAGAAAAAGAAGGAGCGGGAACTGGAGAAGCAGAAACAGAAGGAGCTGATGAAAGAGGGCGGGCTCTTCAAGAAGGGGTTTCTTTCCGGTGGAGGCGGGGGTGGTGGGAAAGCAAAAACTGGTGGGGCCGCGAAGACGAAGAAAGACGCCCCCGACGTGATCGATTTGTCCAATGACAAGAAGATGGCCGCTGCAGGTGGTGGGAAAAAGGCTGCGCCAGACCTCACCATGCCTGAGGTGCAGCAGGCCATGAAGGCGCAGCTGGGCGACACGAAGAGCTGGCTCACGCCAGAACTCACACAAGTGTTCGCAAGCAGGCCGGATCTGATACAGGGTACCGTACAACTCCTACTCCACATCTAATGACATTACTGTACAAGTTCTTATACAAACATAGTGCTATAGATACAGCATCTTTTACTTCTTCTTGCTCTTCCACTTGCACTTCCATGTTGTCTGTGCCTCTACTACTTCTACCCTACGATAAAATCTGCAGGTATGCAGAACCCCCGCGTGCAGGAATGCATCGCCATGATGCAGAAGGATCCGACGGCCGCGAAAAAAAAGTTCGAGGACGACAAGGAGGTGATGAAGTACATGGAGGAATTTTCGCGCTTGATGGGGACGCACTTCGACCTGATGGCCATTAAGAAAAGACCCATTTTCCTGTCGAAACCTGCGGGAGTCGTGGGAGTCTTCGCCAGAGGTCCTGTGGTGGGTGGGCTCGTATGATATGTGTGAGGCTCGTTGGCCTGTGTTGTCTTATGATGTTTGATCTTAATATTGTGCTCGGCGCTAACGTAACTAGGAGCTGCTCGTCTGCTAGGTACCGCAGAGCGGCGGCGACAGGGACAGCCAGGAGGCGCTAGCAAAGACGGGGCGTTTTTCTGTGTTGTCTCTACCGATGTTTCGTCTTGTATTTTGTCTCGTATTTCTTGATCGCGCCAAAGGCAAAGCAGCAACACGCCAGAAATGCCACCGGGAATGGGTTCTTTTCCAGCCCTCTAAAGCCAAAAAGGCGGAAAAGGAGGGAGGCAAGGGAAGCGCCGGCCCGAGATCTGGTGGAGCCGGCGGAGAGCAACCCTCCGCGCCCACCCCAACGACCGTAACCAGCTTAGTGCCAGCAGGAGCCCCTGCGACCACGACAGCAGCACCTGCAGAAGCTGGACCTCAAACAAGCAAGCCGATGAAACCAGATAAGGCGTTCAAGAAAGCGGCGAAGAACATGGGCCTTAACGAGGAAGAAAAGCGGAAGTTTGGCGACCCGAAAGTCCAGGACGCGATGATGGACCCAAAAGTCCAACACGTGATCGGCATGGTGAGAATGGGGCGACCGTTGGACATGCGCGAGATCGGAAGAAACGACCGGGATCTCTTTATGAAGCTACGATATCTGATCGACCAAGGAATCCTGGGGGTGTCGGCGTGAATTGCTGTGTGCTGATGCTGTACAAACTCAACATAGAAGAACCACAAACCCGTGGATGTAGCGGCTCGAGGAGAATTTGCGTTTTGTCTGCCCACTTGAGAAAGAGGAGCTCCTCGGGAGCGTTGCAGAAGCTACGAGCCAGAAGGATGATCACTGTGTATTCTCGGATCACTGATAAAGTAGATAAACGTCTTTGAATGTTGCGAGGGTTGGTGTTGGAGCTGAGCTTGAGTGATGATTAGAATGCTCAACTACAAGTAGCAATCACATACTTTTTGCTAACTCTTCTTCATCTACTTCATGATCTTTCAAGAGTAACTGCACTTGCACAGCACAGAAATCGATTCGGATTTCGCGACGACAAGCTTTTGTTTGCAGAAAGCACACACGCCCCAGCACCTATGTGCCATAGATGATGTTGGTTCTGCTTGTGACGTTCTACCCAGCACTTCTCGTCGCGGCGCAAACCATCGACGCGTCGTGTGCCGGCACTGCGCAAATTTCTACTGGAGGCACCGCGGGGACCGGCAAAGCCGACTGTCTCAGTATGTTTTCCACCTGCTTCTCGCTGAGCGTAATTGAAAAAAGTCTTGCAGCCTCTTGATGCCTGAGCCTGCCTGCAGCTTTGCATACTTTCTATATTCTTAGTTAAACAAGTAGATATAAATTATGAAATCATCGAAAAAAATAAAATCTGCAGGCGACGGACAACATGAGCGCGTTTGGGAGCAGTACGAATACAGCTGTGATGTGTGCGGGCGACTGCGCCACGAAATCGGCCGCCTACCTCGCGTCGTGTGCGAGCCCCAGCCAGGGCACGAGCGGGCTCATCACCGTGCCCACCGCGGCGCAGTGCGCAGCAGCCGGACTCAGCAGTGCAAACAAGAAGAACTTTCTGTCCACCACCGCGACGCTCCCTGCACTACTGGTGTCGATAGCGGGGGCGGTCGTGCAGGTGGCCTGCCTCGGACTGTAGGCCGCGGGCGATCGATTGATGAATGAAGAATTTCTTCGATTGGGACATCGATCTTCATCACCGGACAACTATACGTGTACGCAACCTCCAGAACCATAACGACAAGGACCATCACAGGTCGTACTCGTAGGTGGGCGATATGAAGACGATCTAGAAACGAATGAAATTGAAAATCGTAGTAGAAATATCCTCATGTCGTCGCATGGGGACGATGAAGATCGTACTGGTGCGTAGTAGCTAGATTTGATGCTTCTGCTTGATTTCTTCGACCAAAACCTGAAAACAAATGCAATCGTGTTTCAATCTCCCCGCGGCGCCGACATGCTTCTGTGGCTTACATCAGACGGGGTGCGTGTCTGGTTGCGCCGTACGAGAATGCAAAGACGGACGTCGAAAAAAAATTGGTGCTGCGCGGACGCAGGCATCTTGCGTCCCAACAAGAGTGGATGTTGCAAAGTGAAGCAGTTGAGCTAATGGCATCAAAGAAAGAGAGGCAGCAACGAAAGACGGCGTAGAGGGATACCCATACCGATAGATAGGCACTAAGATCCCCATGGGTGCTGGCCACGATCATGGATGCGAAAAAAATGGTAATGGTATTGTAGATTCATATTAAAAGAAGCAAAATCATCTTATCGGGCGCGGGGGGCTACTTGGGAGCAGGAGACAGAGTGTGGGGCGGAGGGAGATGAGTGAAAAATAAAACGGAACAAAGCTGGATGAATGATACATACGTAGACGAATCCAGCACCTTCTCTGAGAATCCTTGCCATCGGACGATAAAGATGAGGCTTGTCGGTGCAGCTAGGTCTGCCCCAGCTGCGCGTGCGCGGCTGCGCGGCATCCTGCAAAGACGCTTTGGAGCGGGGGCTTCGACTGGCTCCACAAAGCTGAAAGGACCACAGTCGCAGTCCCGAACTCGTGCATTGCCAACGGGCGTAGTTGGGACGCCTCCGTCGACGTCGCTCCATCAAAATTCATCCGCAGCGGACCAGATGGGGCTCTTGAGAGACGCCGGACTGATCGACGGACAAGCTTGCGGCGCACCACCCGACACTCGGGTTGATGCAGGAGCCGCTGTCGGTCGCGCTCACACTGCAGCTGCAGCAGGCATCAGCGAGGAGTGGGTTGTGGGTGTTCCACTGCCTCCAGGTGCAGGCGACGGCGGGGAAGCTGTAGCTACTGCTACAGAGCTGCTTTTCCGCAAAAACTGCGAGCGCAATGTCATTGAGGTCTTCGAGTTCTTCCGGGAAGATTGCAGCTACCAAGCGTCGACCGTAGCAGGTAGTAGCGCTCCCTCGTCGTCAAGTTCTTCCCCTTCATCTCCGCAGGCAGTGGTGCACAAGATCGGCGAGTACCAGTTGGGGGAATCCAGCGGTGCTTTAGCTTCCTACAACGAGATGCGGGATTTCGTGCACCGGACTTTCCCGACGCGCAAGCTGGCGCCCGACTTGAAATACACCGCCAAGGGCGGTCTTCACGCGTGGAAAAAGTGGCTCCAGGAGGCGGAACTTCCGCCCTGGATACCGGCAGATCCGAAGGCGGTTTACGGCACGGACGTCGTGTACTGGCCGGACCTCCTGAATTACACGCCGAAGGCGTCGGGGGTAACGACGCGTGCAACAACACGTGGGGCGGGAGAAGCAGCAGTCGACGTAGCACCACCGACCAAGAAGGCGACGAGGATGAATTCGCCAGTACCAGTAGGAGAGGAAGAGCCGTCAAGATCTGCTCGACGGGAAGATGTTGCAGAGGAAGCGATCGCAGAGGCCGCGAAACCGAAAGCCGCCGCCCATACCGATGGCACCGCTGGCGCAGCTACCCAGAGCCCCGACGTGAGCACGAAGGACCTGCTCGCGCAAATTGCGGAGCTGAACTTCGGCGAGGGTTCTTCGGTAGGAGCTCCGGGGAACAAGAAGGGCAGGCGGAAGGCGTCCGAGCAGCCGAAGAAGCCGCGCACTGTCAAGAGGGCCGAACCGCTCCCGCCGCGGCATGTTTACTCGCCGGTCGAGAGCCCGGAGGCCCGCAAGAAGCTCGAGGAGAAGCTGAAGGGAACCGGCGTGACGCTGTGCCTGACGAAGGAGGACGCCAAGAGCGCGCTGAAAACCCTGAGGAAGCACGGCGACCGCCCGCATTTCTGGGACACGGAATCCATGAACATCACGCTGGGGCGGCTCCGTTCGCCCCAGTCGCCGCTCCACCACGGGGAGTGCATCGTCGCGAGCTGCTTCATTGCCGACGACGTGGACTTCGGCAGCGGGCCCAAGCTGTTCATCGACAACTACAGCGCCGAGAAGCTGTTGGCCACCGAGTTCAAGGGTTACTTCGAGGACGCCAGGCACCGCAAGGTGTTCCACAACTTTGGGTACGACTACAAGGTGCTGAAGCGGGCGGGGATAAAACTGCAGGGCTTTCTCGCCGACACCCTGCACCTGGCAAGGCTGCAGGACAGCAGTTTGGCCAACTGGGAGCAGGACGTGCGGTTTCTGGACGAAGCGAACAAGCACTCGAACCAGGAGTCGCTGTTTGAGGCGGAGACGACTCTCCGGGATCAGCTAATGGAGAACATGCTGTCGGCGGGAGTAACGGAAGAGCGCGACGACTTCTCGGGGTACGAAAGCCGGAGCGTCCGGGGAGGAATGGGAATGGGGGGCTACTATAGAGGAGGCGGCGGTGCTGGTGCTGGTGGGGGCGCTTTACTTGCTGGTGTTGGAGGCGGTCGTGGGTCGTACTCGTTCGGAGGAAGCAGCTCGAGTTCGTCGTCGGCGAGCAGAAGTTCAAGCAGTTGCTTGGGGGACGAGTATGACGCAACGACTAGTACTTCTGGAGGAGGTTCTTCTTCTTCTTCCGGAAGAGGGAGTGGTGCTGGCGCAGTGGCGAGTACAAGAAGTGCGGCAAGTGAGAGTGGGGTTCTTGATGAAGGCTCTCACGAAGGAGATGGCCAGGAGCAGGAAGACCATGAGCAAACTGCGATCTTCCAGGACACGCTGCAACGCGCCATCAAGAAAAAAGATCGAAATTTGGCGCTGCGGCTGATTGAATTGGTGCGGACAGCGGAGCAGTTGGAGGCAGTTGAAGGGGCCGTGAAGAATTTCCGGGGAAAAGACAGAGCAGCCCTGACCGAAGCCGTCGGCGGGAGAAGGAGATTGCTTGGTATCCAGACCACCTTAAAAATCGATGAAGCTTCCTAAAAAACTACTCAGAGCCTGGAACAGGAACCAAAAATCCCGTGAAATAAAAAACCGCTTTCGACGACATCGACACACCAGAACACTTCCGCAGCGTAGACGCGTGCGAGACTGTCGACGCGCTGAACAAGTTGCGTAAGCGGTGGGAGCGTTATTTGATGCAGGAAAGCATCGACGAGGCCGAAGCTGCCGCCGCGCAAAGGCTCCAAGACATAGAGGACCCACCGGAAGCCATCAAATCTTCAGGAGCCACCTCTGCCGCAGCATCACCAGCATCGTCTCCTGGGAGCTCCTCTTCTTCTAACCCCAAGTCCGGCACTGATGACCAAGGGCAAGCGTCTCCTGTCGCGTTGTTTGGCGGTGGTGGGCGCGAAGCGCTGGAGTATTTGGAGAAGAAGACTGAGCGGCTGAAGCATCGCAACAAGGAGAAGGGCAAGATGCGCGGCTATGGGCTGAAGCACCTCGTGCGGGTCTTTGGCGATCCGCACCCGATCGAGCCTTGTCCCATGTTCCTCCAGGACCTGGTGCTCGGAATACCGCGCCAGCGGAAAGTCGCGAAGCACGAGCAAATTGAGTTCCTGCATACGGACGAGTACTCCTTCGCGAACTGGGTCTTGTACGCGACCAGCGACGCGCGCTACACTGGGCTGCTGTTTTTCGAGTTACAGCGACTTCTGGAGGGGGAAAAATGGAAGACCTCCATACTGCCGCCTTGCTCGGCTCACAACAGTATGTGGACGTTCTACCAGGAGTACTACTTGAAATTTGGCGGGCTCCTGAACGACATGGAGTGCCGTGGCGTTCCGATAGACGTCGTGCATCTGGAGAAAGTAGAGCGGGAAGCCACAGCTGATTGCAAGAAATATCGGCACGAGATCGAGGCCTGGATACGAGAACACCTTCCCGCGATGAAGGAGCCTGAAATGCTGAATCTCGGCTCCCCTGAACAGTATGGCGGGATCAGGTGGCAAGTGGCTAAGTAGTGGCGGGCGCAATTTTTGGGGGCTCTCGGGGTCCCCTTTGGTCTTGGTGGTGCTATGAAGAGGGCTGCACTACGAGCGCCGGCGGCTTTCCGCGGTCGGCAGCAAGCCTGACCCCCTTACACCCTACAGCTAACAAGTACAAAAAACCGCCACTCTAGAAGTAAAAGGTGCCCCTGCCCTCTGTTCCCCTCCTTCCAGGCTCCAGCCCTAGTAGAAGTAGCGCCATTCTACTTCTAGCGCCTGGCTTTCCATGTTCATGACCTTCCTTTCCATCTCAGCGATTGACTTCCCTTCTGCGCCTGCTCCACACAATGAGGCATCTCTGAAGCAGCCGGCTCAGAGCGCCTGAACGTACTCGCTGTCACCGCAGGTGCTCGTCACTTACCGATTGGCCCCGCCATAAAACGCTGCGGGTGTTTCTGTACGGGAACTACTGCGCTCAATATGGACAACGGGGCCACGGCTTCCGAAACCAGAAGGACAGAACGAAGCTGGTACCGCCGAAGAGGGAGTTTACGGTGGAAATCGTGAACGACGTCGCTGTGGCGGAGGAGAGCGCACAGGGAGCGGGCGGAGTAGATGAATCCCCGGATGATGATGCTGGTCGTGGTTCATCATCAACCTCTACGGCCAGCGACGAGGTGGACGACGCGGGGACGGCGACGGTTTCGGACAACTTTGCCGCAGCGACAACTGCCACAAAACCGAAACGCGGGAAGAAGACTTTCCTGGTTTGCGGGTTGAACCTGCGGCCGCCAAAGATTGATCGCGACTTCATCGGCACCGGCGGGTGGCCGAAGACTTGCCGGCTCGCGTTGGAAAGACTGAGGGATGACTGTGCGCGGCATCCGTACCCGTCAGAACAGGCAAAAGCGAGTCTGCTTGACAACCTGATCAAAGCGAAGCAGGCCCAAGCCATGCTCACCTACTTCATCAAGCCGCTCCGCACGCTCGCGGCCAACGACGGAGGGAGGATACACCCGAGCCTTATGCTGGACACAAGCACGGGAAGATTGGCCTGCCGCAGTCCGAACCTGCAGAACCAGCCCGCGCTGGACAAAGATGTACATAAGTATGCTGTTTTTTTTGTAAAGTATAGTTAAAGTTTGTGTAGTTTATCTTCTTCTTCGCTTCTCCCTCCCGTCGACGGTGATCGAAACCGTAGGTGTACCAAGTCCGTCGCGCCATCCGCGCCTCGCCCGACAACTGCCTCGTCGTGTGCGATTTTTCCCAACTGGAGCTCCGCGTGTTCGCGCACGAATCGAATTGCCGCTCCATGATCGAGAAGTTCGCCTCCGGTGGCGATTTCCACTCCGAGACCGCGGCCGAGATGTACCCGTCCGAGATCCAGCAGCGCATCGATGATCCGGGGGACGACTTCACTATTCACGATGTGAAGGAGCAGTTCGGCGAAAAGAGAAAAGCAGCGAAAACGATGAATTTCGGGATCGCGTACGGGAGATCCGCATTTTCCATCGGGAAAGAGCTCGACGTGAGCACGAACGAAGCCGAGGAAGTGATCGAGTCGTGGTACCGATCAAAGCCGGAAGTAAGCGCGTGGAAGCGGCGCATCGAAAGGCACATGCGGGTGCACAAAAAAACGGTGTCGATATTCGGCAGAAATCGGCTATTGCCACATGTCACGCACCCAGACCACAAGCACCGAATGCACTCGGAAAGGGCGGGAATAAATCACATGATACAGGGGTATTTGAATTTCATGTTGAGCGTGGGGGTTCTACTAACTTAGTCTCGGTCGTAGTCGTGGTTGTTGTTGTATTTTTCCTGTCAGTCTATTACTATTTCTGTAGTTCCTGTTCCTCCTACAACTGAAAATTTTTTGCCTCTGCCTTCCGGTTAAAGTCTGTCTCGGTACTGAAGTCGCTTTCATCGCGTGTCCACCTCCACCTTGCTTCACAAACTCCAACTTTTTTTGAGACGGTATGTAAAGAGTTCCAACATGAAGCTTATGCTCATGATCTTCATCACCGGATACGAATACAGGTCTGCGGCGGACATTGTGATGCTCGCGATGCTGAAAATCGACGAGCACGAGCAGCTGCGGAAGTGGGGTTTCCAGCTGATCCTGCAAATCCACGACGAGGTGATTTTGGAGGGTCCGGCGGCATACGGGCAACAAGCACTGGAAATCGTGAAGGACTGTATGGCAAATCCGTTCCCTAGCGTGCGCGCTGGTAATATGAAAACGCCCTCGGTAGACCAGTTCCAATTTGGCACGCAGCTCGTCGTGGACGGCAAAGTGGGTGAGACATGGTACGACTGTAAATGAGCTGGGGGATCTGGTGCTTGTGGTGGGTAAGCCAGAATTAATTTTGAATAGGTGCGTCAAAAGATCGCTCGCAGTGGTCTAGGTAGCAGCTGCTATTCCGCAGGCTTCTGGTTCTGCTGTACTTCAGGTAGTGCCATGTATACGCAACCGTCAACAACGACGCAGTGGTAAAAATGTCGCTATCTTCGTCGGTCCAGCGAAGACCGGTCACTCAGAAGCAAGATTAGATCGTGAATAGCAATAGCAATAGGGGCGATCATTGTTCCAGAGTGAGAGTCGTGGTCAACTTACTACAACATCAATTTCATGTACAGTTTTGCCTAGATTTCAATTCCAATCAAGATCAACAACATTGTTTCTGACAGACCTACGATTTGGCGCTCCTCGTCGCTTTCGATACCATTGTTTTTATCTGACAAGGACGCGTGGGTTTGGCACGCAGCCGCAGATGCTGGCGCAGCTGCAGCAGCAGCAGGCAACCGCTAGGTAGCGCTACCCCTACCGCAACATAGATTTAGATAGTTGTAGCAGCCCCTCTATTCAGATTCTAATGCACAGAAACGGAAATAAAAAAGTATGAGTATCTGTAGCAGCACCACTACGTCGCACGCCTCGACAACGACAACTCATTGTGGCTCCAGCGCAGACGCGCGGGCGCGCCACAAGACTCTTCGAAGATTGCAAAGCAACTTCTACTACCACGTAGCCATAGATTTGGATGACACGCTCGATTCTCGCGGCAACTAATTGTCTTCAACAATCGCAGCAAGGGCAAGAAAGCAAGATTTTCACGCTTGGCTCGCACTTGCGGGTACGGCGCCGGGTCGCGACTCCGACTGTGGCCCGGAAGATGTAGGGAACGGAGATTGCCTTCACGACGTGGTGTTCTTTCAGCGGAGTATAATGTAAATGTATAGCTGCTCGCCTGCTGGTTGATGTTGAGCGAAATGATAAGTAATACAAATATTGTTGTTGAACTTACAACTACAACGAATAATCGGAAAGGCATTTCATGTCCGTTCCAATGTTGAAACCGAATCCAGCATTTGCCGGCGTCAGGATTCCTGTGAGAGCAAGAAAATTGAAATGACCATGGTGAGTAAAGGCCGCACTAGTTCTGGTTCGCGGGAGACGACAGGGCCACGGTGCGTCGCCCCGGCCCGGCAGCGGCGGAGGTCGCGCCTGATGCCATCCACGCTCTGGGCGTTTTCTTGCGGCGCCGTCCAGCTTGCCGTCGCGGCTATGGGCACTTCGCCTCCTTCTCCCAAAGACTTCGTAGCCGCTCTTTCATCAGGCGACGACAACTTTTCCGCTGAGTGGGCCAAGCTGTCCGAAGAAGGCAAACAAGAGGCCAAATCGCTGATGGTCCTCGCGCTGCACGAGAGGATCGACAGCGAGAAGTCGACCCAGGTGAAGACCCTCATTGAACGCGGCCAGGCATTGTGGACTACTGCTTCATCTTCATCTTCTTCAAGGCTGATCGACCAGCTGCACCCTAGCACTGGTCAGACCCCTCTGATGCACGCGGTGTTGGGGGGGAAACTGAAGACGGTTGCGATGCTGTTGGAGAAAGGGGCAGACGTGACGATCGGCGAGAAGGACGGGTACACTCCGATGCACGGGGCTGGGTTCCAGGGCAGGGCCGAGATCGCCTCGCGGCTTTTGGACCACGGGGTGCCGGCGGACGGGGGCCCCCCGCACGCCGACGGCTACCACCCCATGCACCGGGCCTGCTGGGGGAGAGAGAAGAGACACGCGAAAACAGTGGAGGTAGAAATGTTAAATCTTCATCACGTTGATTCTCTGCGGCTGGGTTTTGGATTTTCGACGAAATTTTTTTCGCGCTTACTTAATTGCGACTGCTTCTCCTTCGCATGTAAGCATTGGTCGACGTCGCTGCTGAGTGATCCGCCGCAGAACCGTCGTTCTGCTTGATCGACGGTTCTGCAGCGGATCACTCAGCAGCGAACAGCACGACGAGGACGTGCAAATATGACATCGCTCCGTCCCTACCGACGTCGATCAGGTCTTCCTCACGCAGGGTAGCGTTCCGTACGACTTGAAGAATGCGCAGAACGGAAAAACATGCAAGGACATGACCCAGAACCCGGGCACAGAGCAGCATCTGACGGCCGCGAAGGAGAAGGCGGCCGCGAAGGCGAAGCAAGACGCGCTGGACGCCGAGGGGGAGGCGTTCCGAATTAGGGCTAAAGAAAATTCTCATTCATCATGCGATATACACATCTTTTCAATCCGGAACCGGGCGACTGGACTCGCTCCCGGTCCCGAAGCCGGACACATGCGACCAATTTTTACGCCGTCGTCTCCGGCATCGGGAGAGAGTTCCCGGAAGGCGGGAGCGGTAAAATTACGTAAACTTACTTATTTAAAAAAGCACACGCCTTGTAGTTTGCGGGGCCGACCACGCAAAAAAAGGTTGACATATATGTATTTATATTCTTTCAACAGGGGCGTGACTGTTACAGCGACTGAACTGCATTCCTCCATTGGTCCCTCCCTAGGCTTGTGGCTTTTCCTTTTCGGCTATTATTTTGGAAGGGCAGCGGGCCAGCGTTTGGAATACCCCCCGGAGGGCAGCGGCAGCAGCTCCAGAACGACGTCCTCGAAAAATTAAGACCAAAACTATAAATGAAAGTGTTCATCGAAGATGGAACAGGAACCCAATGAACAATGTTTAGATTTTAAATTCTTCGGCCCGTTTTGAAAAGATGCGTGTAACACTGACAAAGACAAGGAATTTCTTTGAGCTGTAATAAGAAGAAGCAGGAGGCGTTCCACCAGAAGTGGGACGACGAAATGCAAAAGCTCCGCGACAAGGGTGTGGACGAGAAGGAACTGCAGGAAAACTTCATCCGGCAGTTCGCGAAACCAAAGCCCAAGCCGGTTGTGGACGAAGCAGATGAAGATCCAGATTTGTAGCGATGCTGTGCGTGGTCGAGGTCGTGGCACGCGGATCGCGGTTCCCGGGGAGTGGGGGCGCACAGGAGGATGGAGCAGTTGTAAGTCATTGCGGTGTCGAGGATTTCGATTCGTCAGGCGAAGACTGATTTGGCATCGATTAATTTCGGCGCCGAACTAAGGTTGCTTGGGCGAGGATCGATTTGGCTAAGTACATTGATTCCTCGAGAAGAACAGCATACGATTGTGCGAGCTGGATGCCACGGCACATTGTGCATCACAATCACATCGATGTTGAATAGTTTTTGAAAGAACGAGTACGAGGACGGCGATTCCAGTCGAAGCTGCAGCTCTCACTGACCCATATGAAACCGTGTCCACATCATCACTGCATCAGTATCAGGGAACCCAATGTGGTGAATTTGGGCGTTGTGTCGGGGATCTGTCGTAGACTAGTTCTGGTTCATCTACGCTGCGACCTCTTCCGCGACGGCCTTCGCTCTCGGTCTCGTGCTTCATCATATAAATATTTCTCTCGAATTTACCACCAACCGCATCAGAAGGATGTGGATGGCCATCACCGGGACACGTCGGCTGCTGCAGACGTCTTGTTCTCGAAAGGTCGCCCTGCCTTCATCGGTGCGATTGTTTTCGTCGTCTTCTTCATCTCCTGCGACAGAGGTATCGGCAGTACCGCAGCCGCAAACCCAAGTGGACCATCAACCAACAAGGGTGCCCGCCGCGGCCTGCACCTCCTGGTGGTTCCGTTGGGTGTACGGCGAAAACCCGAGCAATCCCGAGCGCACCCAGGTCGCGCGACTGCTCGAGAAGGACGGAATTGACCCTCTACTGCTGGACAAAGACGAGCTAGACTACTTTCGCAAGCTGTATGGTGGGACCAGCTGGTAAGTGAATAAAGTGGTAAGTGATTCTTTTGGGGCGGCTCTTCCGTCACCCAGTACCGCACCTCGGTCAGAAACAGCTTATGAACGGGCCTGCGTCCCTCTTTCTCGCAGTCGGTTCCTCTCCCGGCGCGACCCCCTACCACCACAATGGGGCATCTCTGAAACCGCCCGGCGCTAGCGCCGGGCGGTTCAGAGCGCCGGGAAGCGTCGCCACCTAATGCAATCCGCCACCCA
>RXOD01005429.1:0-14146 GCA_005223375.1 Amoebophrya sp. AT5.2 | reverse complement strand
GCCTCCTGCCGCTGCTCCCTCCCGCACCTGCTCCACCTCCGTCGCGCGGGGCGGCTCTTGCTCTTCGCGGCCGCTACCCGACGCCGCGGTAGCGGTGGGGTCCCCAGCATCCTCCGACGCAGACGAACTGGAAGAAGACGTGTCTTCGCCATCCGCGCCCCGCTGCTTAGGGGGCGCATTACTGGCAGTCGGCAACATAGGATGCTCCTCGTCGGAACGTCTTTACAGCGAAAACAAAAAATAGAATCGGCGGCTTTCACGCTTGTTTCAAGGGCATCCTCATCACAGAGGACACGACCTGCTTTCGAAGAGTAGTACTAGCTGCTTCTGCAAGTTGAAGTTAGTAGTGGTCTTCCTGCATACGTCGAGTCGCGCGCCTTCGCCGGCTTGCGCTTGCCGAGAAACTTTTTGCTCTCAATGGCAGAAGCAGCATGGTGATGGTCCCCTTGATGAAGGTCTTGGTGGTCCTCAAATTTCATTCGTCTAGATAAATATATATGAAGATGAGAAGGGATTTATTGTCGTGCGGCGAGTGCTGGGTCCGGAAGCGGCTGCGGAGGACGCAAGCACGATCGATCAACCGGACAGCACGTTTATTGCTGGTATTTCTTTGCGCAGCTACGAACCACGCGTACTTTACTTATTTTGGTGGTGTACCAGTTAGGTACGTTTATATGCTGCGGAGTGCCCCCTCCTCACGACCTCGATCACGGCTCCATGTGATGCTGGTGTTGTAGGTCACGTCATACATCAACACTGGGGGGGCAACATGGGTACGGTTACAGCTTTTCTTCGGTTGTACTGGTGTAGTGGGAGAACATCTGCTGGGACACGTCGATCTATTAGTCGCAAGAGCTACATAAAATTTTATGTAAAGTGGTAATGAATATGTACTAACTTATGTCTTCATAAAATTTAGCGATCACGATCAGTCGATCGCGGTCGGCTTATTGTTAGGTTTTTAGCACCATGACGAGGCCTGACTACGACCTACCTCAACCTCTACTCTCATCCTCGCCACCCAAAACTGTCTCTGTCGCGACAATCAATCAGTATTGTTTCTGTTTGCTGATTTTCAACATTTGTGAGGGTCATCAAGACTTGGATTTGATCTTTATCAGAGGAAATCTGGTCAAATAAATAACGTGCTTTGAAGAAATTGCTGATGGCTCCTCCCAGATAGGAGGGTTGGGGAATAGAGCGGATTTCCAATTTGGTGTGGTCCTGTGGAGGAAGGTGTTGATAGCTTGATCCAATTCTTGCTTTTCCTGAAACTCCGCATGCATCGCGAACGCCGGCTGAGACCACACCTAGAAAACACACAGTGATTGTGATGAGTTGTGACTGTGAGTCCACGACCTCTCTGGAAGCATCATGAACTGGCCGTGGCCACCGACTTCTCGTAACTATCTACCGTGCAAACAAACAACCGAAGCTGCAACTGCGGAGCAGGCACAACAGAAGTTCGTCCAGACACTCAATCGTTTCGCGCTGACGAAGACCGATGTTGTCGATTGTGCAATTATTACAAATCAGTGCAGCGCTATGGCTATCTTTCTATGTCATCAATATTTATAAGTGATTCTATCTTTTGGAACCCGAGGATGTGGCAGTCGGGTCAGAGACATGCACCAGTTTCTTTTCAGATGTAGCAGACAGAAAATGCCACCTGATTGATGGGATATGGATTTATTCTACCCAGTTTAAATGCAAATAGATACAAAGTCATAGTTTTGGCAGCCGCCGTAGCGGCCCCGTACGAGAATACAAATGCAAACAGATACATCATAAAACTTTCTTGATCAAAACATGCTGCACGCGAATCCGAAAAATCCGCAACTACATTTGTTTTCTTGGTCATAGAGCTTGACAGCTGCCCTGCGCTTCTCCTGTCTCACTTTAGCGACGCACTTAAATAGTGGCTGCTTGCCATCCTCATCATGTCTATCTCATAACCCCATTTTTTTTCTCGATAAGCGGGCGCCAAAAGGGCGTGACTCGCGAGGCCCGACCTGCTACTCAGTGCCGCGGCCCTTATGCTTGTGATTTTCGGGCCATGACCACACGACGTACTTAACCGACGGCGTTGAAAGGCCGCACGCATCCCTTGGCGGCCGTAGCTTCCAGAACTGCAGCATCACGAGGGAGGGCTGTTCGTTTTCACGGTGTTCATGGCTGCTGTCGCGGCCCCCGTTACCGCCGCCATGCCCGCTTGCACCGGGGTCCCTTGCACACTTTCCGAGAATTGCTGCGGCAGCTTGTCGCACCTCCGCGCCACGAAGGCCATCTGCTTCACGTCCACGTATCGTTGCCAACAAAACTTCTTGATGTCCTCGCCCACCCTCTCCAGAACCTCCGGAGCGAACCAACCTGTGGTGAAGTGCTCGCGTCAAACTTTTTTCTAGCATCAGGAACACGTTCGAGGACAAAAAACTACTACTTATACTTTAGTGGTTGGTTGGAGTTGGTTTACTTTAGTCACAGAACAAAATAACATTGCGAATGTAAAATGTAAGTATGCAGAAAGAAATGAAAATGACTGCTCATGTAGTCTCTCACGTTTCACCCCCTCGTCCCCCGCCCGAAAGTTCAGGTGCCATGCTCCTGCGATTGCGACCGCGCCGTACAGTAGCAAATGGGGCAGTGAGAGCACGCTCATGCACACTGGCAGTGTGACCACCGGGGTCGCAACCAATTTCCATGTCGCTTGGGTGTAGGCGTTGCTGTTTCGTTCTGCGATCCATTTGGCCTTTTCATCCAGCGACTGCTCCACTTCAAGCAAAAGCTCGCTTTTCCACGCTTCCTCTTCCTTGGTGCACCCGGAAGGGAAGAGCGTCTTTATTCGCGACTTGAACAGCGACATCTGTTGCGCCTTCAGCTCCCGCAGGAACTGCGTCATGGTTTCCGGATCGAGCATGTTGGCGTCGGTTGAAGGAACGCCGTCTTTCATCGAGGGAGCGTTGGCTTGCGATTGCAGGAAATCGGTGAACGCCTGGAGCGCGTCCTCGCGAGCACGGTGGGTCTGCGTAGCCGTGGTAGGGCGATTAATTTATATATATATTAAGCCGGCGCAATAAAAATTTCAATTTCATTACGAAGATGAACGATGTCCTTGTACTTTGAAACTGCATGGAAATGCCCGGATGGGCTTAAGATCTTAAAAACCGAGACCTACAGACAGAGTAGCTACGTCTACGTTCACGTTCTTCCGCTACTAAAGGAAGAAGTTGTAGTTGTAGTACTTAAGTACCTCGCAGGTGACGAAGGCCTTGCGCAGCGAGGTGGCGTCCGTTCGCGCGTTTTTGAATGCGGACGTGAGGGTCTCGATCACGCGGCAGAACGACTTGCAGTTCAGCTCTTGACCCAGCGGCGACGCGACTTTCAAAGGATACTCTCCATGCGAAAGGTTCGCGAAGAAGTGCGTAAGAAGGTACAGGAAATCCGTATCGATGTCGGCGACCTGCCCGGTCCAGTTGGCCTTGGGAATCTTGGGACCGGGGTGCGGGAGGCAGCAGAGATTCACGCCTGATTGAGTTGCGCGTGCTCTTTGTGTGGGGCGGAAGTAGACTTGCCGATGCTAAAGGTGAAGATACTGAAGGTGAACGAGAACGTGATCCTGAATGTGAAAGCATAGCTAGACTAGCTATGTAGGAGTGCGAGTGCGACGTGGTCGTAAACGTCGTAGCGCACAACATGATCACCCAGAAGGGGCTGAATTGCGGCTCGTTGTTTCTCCAAGAACACAGCATGGCTCACCCTCACGCACACCCAAATCGAGAAACCATCCATAAATACTTTCTTACTAGCTACACCAACAAGTATAGCTTACTTCTGAAGAGGTTGTGCAGCCTTGTTATGGTCTCCTTTCGTTCTTCCACCGCCACCCTGCCGGGGTCCAAGTGCGTCATCAAGTGCTCGGACACCTGTTTCGTGCACTGGTCCAGGCTCCAGCTGTCCTCGAAGTACTCCCAATCTCGCACTAGGAAGTGGATGTCTCCCAGCCCCGCGTCGTCGTCGCTATCTGAGTCGTCCGGGTCCGGATGACTGGCAGTATCGACGATCACCGCTCCCTTTTTTGCAGCAGTGGCCGCCGCCTTCTCCTTCGCTTCCTGGATCACGATTCCCGCGTAGGTGGTGAAGTAGTCCAGGTTGTCGATCTTTTCCTCTGAGATGCGGTTCTGCAGGTTGTAGATAAGCTTGGACGAGAGGAGGGCGGTGATTCCGAAAATACAGCTCGACTGCTCAGAAGACATCTGAGAGTCCCACGCGCCCTGCGTGTCCATCACGAGGACGGCAAGCGGCTCGCCAGTTTCCGCATTCTCCATCAGGAAAGGAAGCGACCACAGCCAGATACCTGACGAGTAGAGGGCCGATCCGATCATGGAGGAGACGAGAGCAGGTAGTACTACTGCCGGTGTAGTTCAACATCAACGAGGTTGTACTTCCTTGTTGTACATGTTCTTTCGAAGATATTCCTACTCCTAGACTGAATTCTAGCACGACGAGCACAACGCCTTCGCCTTCTCAAGTTTCGAAAAAGTAGTACTTCTACGTACACGTCGAATAAAAATCAAATGCTCGCTGGAAGAGGCAGGCACCCTTCGTGCACTTTTCGATGCCCGGCCTCCAGTGGAATCCGCGCTCGTTTGTCTGGCCCTCGCTGATTCTTTCGCCGCCGAGCCAGCTGTATGCGTCCGCCGGGTATGTTTTTTCCCCCATGCGCCAGACCTTCGACGGCTCAAAGTTTGTGATCGCGGCGGCCGACGGTTGCTCTTTACCCGGTTGCATCGCGGCCGCCGTGGGCTCGCCGCCGTTGGACGACGATATCCGCAGGTAGCGTAGCAGCAGGTCGAGAAGAAAGCTTTTGCCGGTACGATACATGCCCATCACCGAGATCACGGAGACTTTCAGGTCCTGCTCGGACACCTTCAACGAGGCCGCTGCAGTTGTACGAATAAAAGGCTAGAAGGAACAAGAAACAAAAACATGATCCACAAACATCATCGACAGCGACAAGCAGTAGAAGCACGTATAATCCGAAGATAAGCCGCAGGTGGATCAGGATCATGGACCCCTTGTATAGTTGTACCGAGCGACTTGAGATTTTCTTCAATCACTTGAAGGTTCTCGTGGCAAGTTTTGACGCAGTTCTCGTCGAAGTCGATTTCGCAAATCTGCAGCGGCCGCCCCATGCTGGAAAGACTGTTCCTCCGCTTGAAGGGCGACGAAGAGAACGAAGGCGCGCCGCCAGCGTGGTCCCCCGGCATGTTTCCGCCTAAAGCCGTCGCGGTCCCGATCGCGCCAGGCATGCGAGCCGTTGCTTGCTGACGTTCTTCACGTAGCCGCCGCCTCGACTTCTACCATGCAAACTTGAAATCGGAATGCGAAAGGTGCGTGCAACAGTTCTCCCTGACTCTGGGAGCGGCGTAGAGCTGTTCGCTTATCTTATTGCGAACTACGAGAACGAAGTATTACAAATACAATTAATCGTCGCAGCGGGACCCGAAATCCTTTCGCTTATCTCTCGCCAGCCGCACCAGCCTCGGACGGAAGCAGAGAAGAGACGGAAGATTTTCCTACCTTGATTTTGAACGTCGATTCACAGAGGCAGCGGAACAAACAACGCCGGCCCTTGTAGCCCCTTCGACTTTTTTTTTTGCTGATACGCCGAGGCGGTCCAAGAACCGCGTACAACCGTGTCTACTGGCAGCCACGTTGCCATCCGCATCTTCGTGTCCCATTTGCATCCAGTATATACGCTTTTTTTCATGGCTGGGTTAGTAGTGCACCGGCACAAATGCTGGCAAGGTGGTTCGTAGCGCTGTTCGCTTCCCAGAAGAAGCGTCGTAGCAAATTTCAATTTGTATCATTCTGTGTCCTCACGACGGTGCGGCTGCGGATGTAAGGTACCTCGTATGGTAAAAAGTGCCGCCGTGTCTCGTTTTTCTGCTTAGGCCTCCAGGCTCAGAGTGATTCAGAAACTGGCGAGGTCGTAGAGCGAAGTCGTGGTCGCGTAAAGAGTTGTCGAAATCGGCTCTACGTCTGTTTGGCGTGATGTCGAACCACCGCAACTTTTGGCTATTGGTGTAAGTTACGTGTACAGTTACAGAAACGACCAGTTTTATAGTACGTCTGCCCTTCTTCATGTTGACCAAAGCCCGCCAACTGGCGGCCCCGCGACTTGATGAAGTCAACGTCAAGTGAGTGTCCTGTGGGAACATCAGGAGTCACTTTACTCTTTATTAGAGTAGGTTGTGCAGCTGCAGAAAAGTAGAAGAATAAATTTTTCGGGTATAAATAAAGTGGGACTCGTCAAGCTCAACACGGGAAACATTTGTTTTGTCAGGAGTGAGTCATTTTCCGCGGTATCTATTTTTCATCTCCCTCGCGTTTCTGAAAAGTCCTTGTCGTCCAGCATTTATTATAGAAGTAGACGAATAATGTATAACGCGTCCAGCATGTTTGAGTCGCGTTGGTGGCATTCGGCGGCATAGAACATGCTTGTGGTGTTACAAGACCGGTCCGTCAGCGACGAAGAAGAAAAGACACTCAGTGTGCGCACAATTCGCAAAGTTGTAGGTTTGCGCTCACTACTTTTTGTTTTTCGCTTTGCTCTTCGCTTTTGCGCCGCCGGCCGCGCTTTTCTCACCGGGCCCTGGTGCCGTCTTGCTCGACTTTTTCGATCCCGCGCCCAGTTTAGCCTTGACTGCGGCGCGCGCTTCCTCAGCCGTTAGCGTGACAGTTCGAGTAAGACCCTCTTCCTGCTCCTCGCAGCCTGCTCCGGCGTTGGCGTTTTGGTTTTTGCTCTCCGACGCTTTCTTTTTTTTCTTCCTCTTCGACTTGCTTTCTTGAAACTCACCCTCCCCGTCGTCGTCACCTTGTTCCGCCGCTGCGTCTTGTGCCTTGTTCATGTTCGCACCTGTTTTTTTTTTCTTAATTGAAATTCACCGAATCTAGTACGGCTACGGGCGACGAGGTTGTCACTTTAAATAAATAGTACTCGCTCTCGCAAGCCGAAGCGCAACAGCACAGCTGCTACTACAAGAATTCTACGTATTTCTTTTCGTAATGAGCATACGCATTGGTACCTCTGCGACTAAGACAATAGCCATTGTTTTCGTGCTACTTCGCTTGCGCCGAGTACCCTAAGCGGCCTGAGAACCCTGCTACAGTTACATACTTTCTTAAGAAAGTATAGGAAATTTCAAATTTGCTTACGCATCAATAGGAATACGAACGCTTTTGCTTTACGCTTAGCCTTAGTGTATACCAGCCCACAGATGAATGTAGTACATTAACTTTTTTTTTGTCAGCAGAATTCTATTGTAGTACCTGCTTCGCTGCTCTTCTTCTCCGCGGACGCAGGCTGGGTTTCGTCAATCCCGAGCTCTGCCAGGATGGCATCCAAGTCTTCATCGTCCTGCTGCTTAGACTTCTTGTTTTTCTTTTTGCCGCCACCGGGACTGGTCGCTGTTGCATTGCCGTCCACGTCGGTCTCAGGAGTCAGAGGCGTGTCAGCAAGGCCGCCGACTTCCTTCGCCTTGGCTTCGCTGTTGGCATCCTCCGATCCCTCGTCATCGTCATCCTGCTCCGAGTCGCCCTCAGTGCCACTGTCCTCGCCGTCGTCAGCCTGGTTGCGGTGGCAAGGTGGGGAGGGTTTTGGTAATCGTAATCATGTTTCTGCTGATGACAAGTCAAGCACGCAGGAGGATGAGCGCGAGGAACTATACGCACGCAGAAGTAAACAAGAAAGTACTTTTTGTTAGAGCGATCCAGACTCTCGCTCTGGTAGATACTGATTCAAGAAACTACGTATTCTCTCACATCAAAGCCCAAAACTAAAGGAGAAGATTTGTTATTGTTGAAGTACTTAATTATGAAGAGTGTTGGCCTCAACCATCTAAGCACCTGCTGCTCTTGGTCTTCGTCGTCCGACTCATCCTCTACCAGCTCCTCGGCCGCCTCCGCGCCATCACCGGCTTCTTCCTCGCTATCACTGATAGCGTTCCACCGACCTGTCATGTGTCACATCGCAATAGGAAAAACTGTCCGACCACGTCAAAGGAACCACATCGCAATAGGAAAAACTGTCAAAGTCAAGCCTGAAGAACAGAGGAACTAAAAGAGAAAAGAGGAAGACTATAGGCGTAAACAGAAGCGTAAAAAAAGGGTGGAGCGATCACGATCATTGACAATTCTAAATTCCAATTTTGATCTGCTGCAGGGAAAAAGTAGTTGTCGCGTACCGAAGACACTGGTGCTGCTGACCCCCGCTGTTGGCTTGGTCGCTGTCTCTTCTTCCGTAACCTCTTCGAATTTCGGGGCTCCGCGCCCACTGGAGACAACCCTGTAGAAGTCATCTTCATCTCCGGTATCTTCTTGGTTTCGTCGCCCAGCTTTCTTATTTTCTGGTCTAGTACTTGTACTGCTCCATCCAGAAGCCGCTCCTTCCTTCCCGCCAGTTTTGGAACTTATTCTCTTTTGTTTTCCGTCGTCCCCCTTCCCATCGCCCTTGGTGTTGCGGCTCATTCGGCTGTCCTGACCGCCCCCAGCGCCCTTCGACGAGCGGCCACCGTCCTTGCCTTTTGAGTCGCCAGCACCCCTTCCGCTCCCGCGGCGAGCCGGATCCTTGCTGCTGCCTGCTTCTCCCCCTTTCCCCCCGCTGTAGTACGAAGAGTTTTCGCGGGATATCCTGCTTCCCTTGTCGTCTCCTTTACCCCCGCTGCCGCCCCAAGAGCCGCTGTAGCTGGACGAACTCGACTTCGGTTTGCGAAAATCGTTTCTGCCATCACGGTCGGCATTGCCGCCCTTGCCGCTCCGTGGGTGCTGGCCGCCGCCGCCATACCAGTCCCGGTCACCCTCGCCCTTTCCTTTGCTCCGGCGCCCGTCTTTGTCTCGCTTGCCTCCAGCCCCCTTGCTGCCGCGATGGCTGTTGTAGCTATCCCGATTCCCATTTCCGGTTCCGGAAGCGGAGTCCGCTTCGGAGTAATTGGTGCTGGTCGCGGATCTGGTGTCTGCTCTGGTCTGCCCCCCGACCGTACTTACGCTCATCGTGGCGTACTCTAAATCCCCGTCCGAGTCCGAGCTTACGTCTGCCCACCGCGTAGACTTCGTGATCGTTTGGTCACCTCCCGAGCCAGCAGCATTTACGGACTTCTCCCGGTCCTCCATCTTGCCGGCGAGAGACCCGGAGGTGGTAGATACGGTGGCCTGCCCAAAGCTGTTGGTGAGAGCTGAGCCATCTACTTGTTCCACGACGTTGGATTCTGCACCGCCGGAAGGAGATGGATTCTTCACTGCCAGCATCTCGCAATCAGTGTCGGAAGAAACATCGGCCCATTTCGTCGAGGACGCCGGAGCACCCGATGAAGCGAGAGATGACGTCGGAAGAAGCTCGGCCATGATTTTCCGAGGTAAAGAAGGGTCAGGCTGAATGAAAGCGCGCTTGGGCTTGTCTTCAGCTTCTCGACGTCGGACGAGGACGCTTCCTTTTTTATTGGTTCGCTGGTACTAGTTGTGCTTACGGCGCTTAAACGCCCGCCGTGGTGGTCAGCGGTACAGGGAAGCGCGAGCGGCCTTGTCCTTCTCGTCAAATGTAGACGCCGACGTTGAACGAAGATGAAGCCATGCCGCCGCGGTTGAACGGTTGTATGGAAAGTTTGGGGTGCCGCAGGAATTTGTCGCCGTCGAGATGGAAGAGTGAGAGTCGCTGACTCTGATGAAAGTAGTTGTATCTTACTTTCTAAGTAACTATGCAAATTCACTGCTCTTTCTCTGTACCTGGGCGGTTTACTTCGCCTGCTGCAAATGGAAGAGCTGCCGGAAGAATAGCGAAACGCGATGAACAATTACAATATTGTGCGAACTATCTTCGCTATGTGTGATGTTGACGATTGCGGTGCTTCGGTGCTAACCTGGAGATCGGCCGCAGCTCACTCGTTCTTGTTCTATTCTTGGAAATGTTCTTCGTTAAATATGCAATGTGGTGTCTTCCGAAAAAACGAGGTCCACCGGAAACGATGTGGAAAAACTTCAATTTAATGATAATGGACGTCGTTTAGTCCGTACATACACGCCTCGATAAATATATCGCTGCGAGAAATTTGAAGTAGTCTTTTGCAATTTGGCTGTGTTTGCGGTACGTCAGAAGCAGACGCTAGCGCTAGCGACACAAGGAAACGCACTTCTACCTATGTCAAGAAGAAGATTTAAGTACGCGCTACACCTCCACTTTACTAACAAGTAGAGTCGGATCCGGATCGTCAAGAAAGCGGGCTGAGATCTCTTGACATGGGTGTGTCGTAATGCTGATCTCGGTATTGATACGAGAGCACTGCGAGAAGATGAGTTGACGCGCATGCGCAGGTGGAAGTGGGAACCAAATTTCGTGCGAGAACGGAAAAAAAATCGATGAAGCGGAGCCTGAAATTGAAAGTGGAACCATGAATGGAGAACAAAAAGATCCGTTATTCATCGGGCTCGAGCGGCGGACCACCCGGCATCGTCATGAGCTGCCTGCACCTGTCGTGCCGTCTTGGATAATGATCATCGAGTCGACCGAAAAGTAAAAAATTTGACGTCTTTGGCTTTGCACACGAATGACAATGACTGACGTCTGCAGATGAATTTCGGAAACTCAATTTCCAAATAAGTAATTATTTTTGAACACGACGACATCGACAGAAGCCATTTCTTTGATGTCAAGTAAAGCAGAAGCAGAGCCGCGGAAACAGCGTTCCCCCTCCCCGCGGACTTTTGTAGAATGCCGGAATCGAAGATGAAAAAGATCGGCGAAGCCCCCTCGCTTAAAAGCAGCCACAAATTTTTCCTTCCGCGCCCGGCCTCCCCCTCTTAAACTTGGTCAACATTTTCTTGTAGTCGGTCTCGTTGGAGACGTGCAGGGTTCCCTCGGCGAAATGGTCCCACTGGCGAAAGACCTCCATGTTCTTCTTGAAGTTCACCTCGATCGTGACCATTTGCGGCAGTGGCTTCTTCCCCAGGGTCCCCGAGGAGCCCCCCGTCACGGTCTCCATCGCGTCCAGCCATCCTTGAACCGCGTGGGTCGCCGCGATCAGCGGTGGATACTCGCGGCACCCGCAACCCAGCGCCGGAAACCCCATCTTCAAATGCGGGGGCACGACGACCTGCGCAGAAGCCTCACGACCCTGCCCCTGTTGGTCCTCTCCGAGCGGATTCCCGAGCAGGCCCCAGAGCAGCGCCTCCTTGCACACACTGCGGAGGCACTGGGTCGCCATCTCAGAGTTGCGGACTTGGTCCTCCAGCTCCATCCGGTTCCTGCGACGCGTCACCTCGTTCGGGGTGTCGTTTCCGCTGCCGCGGGGCGACAGGACGAGGGATTCTCCGCGGGGCGTCAGTAACTTCCCGCTTCGCGGGCTGGGTCGGGACGCGCTCTTCTGCCGGGCGAGGATCTCCCGGTCGCGGACCGATAGCGGGTACAGCGGGAGGCAGACGTGGAGGAGTTTCATGCGGAAGTTGCCCGATTTGTCCGCGAGCGGCTTGGGCACCCGCGTCTCCAGGATTTCCCCCACGTTGAGCCGTTCGGTGCCGGCCGTGACGGAGTTTGGCTGGTCCACGCCGAGCTCCGCGCGGGGGCTCAGGCCCCGCCCAATCGACGACGACGGCGTGGTCACCGTGCGCTCCGCCGGGGCGACGGAGTTCGAGTACGAGTTGACTCCCGCTCCAGCACCTGGCGTGTACGGAACGTTTTCGTTTTCGTCGTCGCTCTCCGAAAAATCGTCGCGGCTCGGTTTCACTTCGTACTTATCTTCGAATTCGATGTCGCCCTGCGATTTCCCCATCGTGTGCTGCCTTGGCTTCGCCCGGATCGTGTGCTTGCCCGCAGCTCCCGGCCGCGCGGAGAAGTCTTCATCGTACGCATTTTTCTGTCGCGGACTCGGGCCCGCGAGTTTCGGCTGCGGCTGCGGCGCGGCATCAAATGGCATACTGTGCGTTCCCTCCAGGTTCCTCGACGCGGACCGAGGCGACCGCAACGTGAGCTCCTTCGAGTTGTTCCGACTACCAATCGGCGTCCGCGCTGCTCCGCCTCTGCTGCCCCTTGGCGTCAGGATCGTCTTCTCCAGAAAATCGATCTTCGTATCATCCCGGGGCGAGCCTCTTGGGGACGCAGCTCCATTTCCGCGCGGGCTCGCGACGTCTCCCCCTCGGGGCGACAGTTGCCCGCCGCCCGACTGCTTCCGGGTGACTGTCTTTCCACCTGGCGCCAGAGCTGCTGGATCCAGCGTTTTTCGGCGGCTCACGGGCGGCTTGCCGAGCTTTGGCACCCCTGGATCGCGTGGTGACGACCCAGCGCCATCGTCGTCGTCGTCTTCCGCAATCTGCCCGAGTAGGCTTCTCGGGCTCCGGTTGTTGGATCCCCCTCCGCCCGAAAGAACGACCCGGGGGCTCGCGAACGGCTGCACATTCGACGACAGCTCTTCCCACCCATCGCCCATGGTTCTACTCGCGTTGCTGCCGATTTGCACGTCGAGCGACGACTGCGGCCCCGATTGCGAAGATCTGCCCCCCGCGCCCCCCACGACATGTCTTTTCGCCCGCGCGCGCCGCTTCATGCGGTCTCTCTTCTCCCGCAGCGCATTTCTGGACATCTCGGACAGCGTTTTGCCGCACAACTGGTGCAGCGCGGCATCCGCACCGCCCTCGCGCTCGGCCGCGTCCACGTACAGTTCGGCGTTTTTCGTTAGAGGTTTGAGCAACTCAATGAGGGGGGTGCGACCGCGACGCGATGAACACTAGCAGGCAGTAAGTGGGCGACCCTACAGAAAGAGATAGAGATAGAACCCCAAGAAGACGGTGACCGAGGATGACACTGAGACTGACTTCCAGAGAGCGAAACAAGTCTACAGATATGACGGGTCGCAGGAGCCTGTAACAAATCTCGACGCTGCCTCCCAAATCACAGGCGAACCCCTCTAGGCAACCCCTTTCTTGAAGGGGTATTTGGCTAATCCCAATCTATCACCCCCTCCCCTTATTTAGGGGACCCCTTAACACTGTCAGCGTCAAAGCGAAGGCCTGTCGTAAGGCTAGCATTGAGTTTTTTGACGGCTTATCTTCACCCCCTGTAGCCATGGGTTCGTGCTGGTCACCAGATAGTCCCCGTTGAAGTCAACCACGTCCCCGTCCCATTTTAGCACCAGAAAACACGTGGCGGCGCTCCCCTTCTGCTGCTCGTGCTGCTCCAGTTCTTTGCGGAGCTTGTCCTCCTCCGGACCGGTGCCAAGGTGCTCCTCGCGACCGAGCCGAGCCTCCACCGCCGCGTCGGTCCAGGAGTGTTGGACGGAAAGCCGCTTCCGAAGCACAAAGTACTTGCAAGCGCCCGGCGCCGTGCCGCGACTCGCCATCCGAAGTCAGTGGGCGACTGTGCGTGTGCCGGCGGGTATGTGCGTCTTCTTCTTGCTTCTATACGGCAACGGGAACGGGATAAAAAATAAACCGTCAATAAAAGAATAACAAGAGGAATTTTTTTTTACAAGGTTACTGAAGGTGTATCTTCTGTAGACCTTCTGCAGATCGGAAAAACCTCCACCTGAAGACCTTAAGTTTTAATATTTCTGCAGCGTCGCAGAATACGCTCGCGATTCGCGTAAACTTGTGGATTTCCATTTAGACCTTCAGTAGAACCCGCCCTGGACCTCCTTAGGAGGTGCTCCAATGATTTTGCGCGCCACTTTCTCCAGTAGCTTGAAAAATGAAAAAGCAAAAACCTCCAGAGTAGGTGCCGACTCTCCTGCAGAATCGCCAACTTTTGAGCTTCTGAAGGTGTGGCTTTTTCTTCACTGGCAATTTTTATTGAAAAACTTCGAACTTTTTTCAAGATCTCCAGAAGATTGCTCATCTCCTCTGGAGGTCGTTCTCCTGCAGGTGTCCACTCAGCGTTTCCCACTCTCCAGTGGAGGTCTTCTACCTTCTATAGATATGCCCTTCTGTAGGTTTTGCAGTTACTTATCTTCAGTAGAATTAACAAAGCTACTGGAGCGTTCTACTGTAGCGCGTTCTTCTGTAGCTTTTGCAAATGTCTTCAGTAGAACCAAGAAAACTACCGGAGGTTTTTTCCGATCTGCTAGCTTCGAAGAGGAGCATGCGAGACCTAATACTGATCGGCACT
>RXOD01005428.1:0-14150 GCA_005223375.1 Amoebophrya sp. AT5.2 | reverse complement strand
TTGAGCCGAACTCACATTTTTTGTACCCTTAATCCTCCATGGCGATTTTGGGGAGAACCTCGAAGTAGAATAACGCATACTTCGGCGCGTTGATCCAGCAGTAGACAATCCACTCGGAGCTGCCGTTGCGCGAAACGCTGCCCTTCGAAAGCAGAATGTGCAGAAAAAGCAGCGTGTCCAGCACCATAAACAGGGAGCACACCGCGCGCGCCGTTTTATTGCCGCCGTCCTCCTGCCCGTGGTTTGGGGAAAGCGGAAGAGATGGGTCGTCCGCGGCAGTGATGTTCGCATCGACGGCCGGCGCGACGGCCGGCGCTCGTGTAGTCGCCACCCTCGGATTGCTCGTGGATGTGGCCGCGTCGACGTCGGAAGTCGTGTTGGTCGATTGGTCGATCGCCTCTGCCGGAACCTCTGTCGGCGAGGTCGCGCTGACGCGCTCCTCTTTATTTAGAGAGCGAGGTACTGAGGCATCTATTGCGCAGCGTGGTCCAAATGCTACGTTTGCTTCTCCGCTTTTGGCAGCAGATAGACTTGGCTACTCGGGCTCGCGAAATTGAAATTATACTTACACCACACAGGTCGTGGACAAATATTAACGAGATATACAAAATAATGAAACCAAACTGGAGCGGCCTGTTAATTGAAATTCAGCCCGTACAAATCGACGTCTCAAGACACGCTGGGACAAAACCCAGAAAATCACTACCAATTGACTGCACTCCCGAAACTAGCTCGTCCCGTAGGTACTCGCCTCTGAGCTTCTGGTGATCTGAGAAATCTTGGATTTGGGCTAGCAATAGATACCCGCTTCGCCCTCGCCCTTCGTAATTTATCCGCCCACAGGTCGAGGAACTGCCAGCTCGTGGCCGTGAGAAAAACGTAGAGAAAGAGGTACGCGAAGTGTGACACCGCTCCTGCGCTGCGCCTGGTATGGTGGGGCATGGTACCCAGCTCGGTGACGCCCCCGGTGGTGGTGCTGCGAGGACGCCTTGGCGGACCACGGCGGGATCTCGACTTGGTCCTCCCGTTCCTTCTCACCTTGCTGGTGCCAATTCTTGGTGTAGTACTAACCCCTGCCTTCGCGTACGCCTCCTTCGCTTTAGCGCTGCTCGCCCGCCGACTGCCGTTGCCGTCGCGCCTCCGGGTCGTTGTTCTTTGTTGTAGGGCAGCGTCGCCTTCTCCTCCAGGTGCAACCCGTGTTGTCGTCTCATCTTGGGGTTTCCTCGTCGAATGGGCAGCAGAACGAGCCTCATCTTGTTCGAGGGGGCTGTGCGCTGGCTCGAGTGCGGACGCCGGACGATGAGCCTCCATCGTAGATGCGCACACCGTCGTGCCGTTATAATCTACTTACTGGTGATGTCGCTTTCTTTGCCCACTCACTTGTTCCAGCAGCTCCTACACATTGCAACTTTGCAGCGCCGGCCGAGGCCTCGCTTTACATCGGTTTTCTCGGAGAAAGGTGGGACATTGAGGATTGTTCGCTTACAACTGAAGCCTATGTATCTATCGGATCGATCACGTAGGAGAGAAGTAACTAATCCCAGACTTCTAGACGCAAGCGGGAAACCGGACTTCTAATCGACAGGTGCTCACGTGGTACGCTCTGTTGACGAAAATGTAAAATATTTACTTTTTCGAAGGGCCTGAAATGTTGTTCTCTCGCTTTCAACAGTCTCGCCGCCAGGAGCGCTATATGGTCTTCTCTGAATATTGCTGCACTTGCACCTGCATCCATTGACACTACCAACATAGCGCCGACGTCTGTCTTACTTCTTTGTCACCCTTCGAGCTGAGGTTGCAGCATAGATATGTACGACAATTAGGACGCCCAAATTCAAGCGTACTCTGATAATTTTCATTGAAGCAGAAACATCTCCATCAACATGGTCACGCGCATCCAGTCACCCGAGGGGAGTGAATGTGGTTTCGTTTGCGTGCGTGGGTGCTGATGCTTCTATGTCTGATGGCGTTAGTGTTCTAGCTTAGTCGCTCGCGGCGGAAACTTTGCAATTGCGGTCGCTGGTTCATTCCAGTAGTCAGTCAAAAGCAGGAAGACCTGTTCTTTTTGGTCACCATGCTCTTTCTAGCGCTATCCAGGACTGCTAGGCTTCATTTCCGCATGTGGGACGGCTAGTTCCCGCCACGTGTTGCGCATGATCATGTGCTTGAATGAGAATGTTGAGCCTGTCCTTTGGTGGAAGTACGCAACCGCACGGGAAATCCCACGCGCAGCTGCAACAATAAACGTTGCGTCCTCTGTTGCTTTGAGCTAGGTAATTTGTGTTTTGTTGGCAATATAAAATATTCACACGATCTTCTTCACCAACCCTAATCTTGGGCCGCTAGATGTTAAAAAAATCGGCTGGTATCTATTAAATGCAGGCTACTCTGCTGACAGTACCCATCTCCTTTCGCAACCGTACTTCTAGCGCGAAACCCGTAGTAAAAGTAATTGTAAACAATGCGCGAAATGTTTCTTATTGGTGACACCGTATAGATCCCAGGCTGCTGTAGTTTTTGAATGAAAGGCATCGTGGGGAGACTAAGTAAATTAAAGTAACTACTAATCCTACTAGGGTTACTGGGGGAGCTCTTCTACTACTAATTTACCTTTCCGCCTTTTCAGCACAGCGTCTCTCTCTCTGCCTACTCGCGCAGCCGCGCCACCAGGCGGCGTTCCAGCGTGTTCGCCATGTTTTCCACGACGTTTGCGCCCTCCTTCTTCCCGGACGCTCTAGACCGGAAGCACCATAAGCGGTACACCTCCAGTGTACAGAGCGTCTGAAAAACGTGCGACCAAACCAGCAGGCCGACCACTCCGAGCTTGTGCCAGTCGCTCACCCAGGTAAAAAACGACTCCTGCAGCGAAGCCTGCGGCTCCCCCTGCGGCTCCCCTGCTCCTGCGTCCGGCGACGTGGAGGTTGTCGTTGTCGTTGGCCCTGCTGGTGTCCCGCCAAAGAGAAATTCGTAGGGGAACAAGAAGAAGTCTACCTCTCCAAATCCCTTGATCCATTCTGAGATCGCGTTGTCTTCCGATATCTCCTCCAAAGCGTAGGCCCACTACTTACAGCCGCTGAATCAATCCATCACCGATGTCTTTATCATATTGAAGTAACCGACGTTCTAGAAGTTGTAACAAAAGACTCCGATGTAGCCTGTCGCAGTGTGCCTCTGCATCTGCTACAAGCTCCTGCCTGTGTCCCGTTATACCCCCGTCCCGCACCTGCAGAGGAAGCGACCAAGGTGCGTCCTGAGCATGAACCCGAGAAAAAGCAATCGCATAGGTGCCTGCTTGCTGCGGCAGGAAGTCCAACAAAGACAATGACAGCTGCTGCACCCGCAGTATTTTTTTCAGCCTCAGCGTTTTACTTTTTTTATCCCCTTCGTAGCAAATTCTAGTTTCTTCCCCCCATAAATCCAAGGGGAAGACGTGGAGATGAATACTAACTTACTAGATTGATTGATTCGACCTGTAAAGAAGACGATCCCGATGGCTTTTGAACAGATGCAGAGGATGAGGAAGTGCTGCACGAAGGGATCCAGCACAAGTTCCGTCTCGAGGGCGGTCCCGAGTATCCGCGATAGCTCCTGGAAGTTTTTCTGTGTGACGCCGTTGACTTCATCTTCCGAAGATGCCTCGTCGTCGTCGTCGTCACTTTCGCCTCCCCCCGCAAGGGCCTCACCACCACCGACTACTTCCTCCCACAGCCACTCCCGCGCCTCCCGGAAGTCCTCCTCTCGGTCGCGTCGCTCTGGTCGCTGCAGTTGCGCCTGCAAGGACCTCGCCGCCCTCCTCCGAGGGGCGCGAGGTCGACAGCACCGCCGGGGGACTAAAAGCTGTAGAAGCCAGTGCACGAGTTCCAGATCCACGGCTACCCAGCCCTGCGTGAGAACGGAGCGCACGCTCCCGCCCATCTGCCAGATTTGGGGGAGCCAGGAGACCGCTTCCAGATACTGCGACGTGGTCCAGGCCACGTCGAGAACATACATCCGGTTGAAGTCCAGAGTGAATACGCACGCGGTCAAGAGCGCGTAGCAAATGAGACGAAAACGGAGATATTTATCAGAGGGAGTCGTCTCCACTGGTGCAGACTGCTCAGCAGGTAGTAGTTGTAAATCTAGAATCGGTGTTCCACTTCTGCTGTGGTTTTCCGATACTGCTTGGCCTGGGACGTGATCGGACGAAGCCGGCATCTTCATGTCGAAGGAAACGGCGACCGGCTTCGGAACACTGTTTCGGTTTCCCCCGCTTCTAGTACTTGATGTTCTTCTGCCCGGTATCATATTACCACGCCGCTGCGTGGTCGGCCGACAGAACTGCCCGCGGTAGACCTCGTAGCAGTGGAGCACGAGACTGAGCGAGCAACACTGGCAGAAGCTGTAGCCGATGAGATAGGTGTAGAGCCAATCGCCGGTGCGGTCAAACGGGAGGTATCCAACCGCGTGACAGGCGGAAAACAAACGGCATCCGTTCGCTACCGCCTGCAGCTCAAACGTTGTCCGGCAGATACCTTTCATTCGATTGTTTCCCGAACGATAGGAGGCTATCATGGTGAAATTCACAGAAAGAATGAAAAAATATTGGGCCGAATCTTACCTACGGCTCCTTCTGCGGCGATCGCGACCGCGAACAGCAGCGCGTTGAGCGCCATGTTGTTCCAAACTGCGCTCACGGTTATCGTAACGGAGAGCTCGAAGGGCCACCCATCCGCCACCTGCAGGAATGCCCCCACCACGACGGCCCAGAACAACAGCACCCCAAGGATGCACCCGCACACGGCCCTCCGCTGGGCCTTTTCGGACGCCCGCGGCATGAACCGCATCCTGTGCGCCGGGCGTCGTTGTGAGTCCACCGGGAACCGCCAGTAATCGACTACGTACCACCGCCAGATAGAGGAGACGCCGCTTAGTAGCGAGAAAAAACCGTTCACGAGATCCGCGTACTTGTCGCCCCCTCCGTCGACGTTCTCCGGCTGCTCAAACACTGCCTGCTGGTTGCGCGCATTGCGCCGTGCTCGAAGGCGGGGCTCAGCCTCCTGGCGAATTTCCTGCTGCTGGTTTGAGGCTGGTGCTGCTGTCGGCCCAAATGATGGCTGATGCGCGTGGTTTGGTTCCCAGCCCGAAAACATCTTGCAGGCAGACCCTGTGCATGACGACGAACCGCAGGATGCTGCATGCTCGCGTGAACAAGAACCTGCTGGCTCCGCCGACGAAAAACAGGTCTGCGAGGTCGACGGCACCTCCGCCCACTCAGAGTCAGAGAGGGAGCTGCAAGAGGACCCCTGCACGCACGAGTTCTCACTGATAGTGGACCACTGTTCCTCCTGACTTCCAGAAGCCATTGTGTGCTTACTTTTGTAGTCGCAGTAGTGATCCCAAAAATCGGCTGGACTCGCTTTACGCAGCCAGAGCTTCGATGATCATGCCGCTTAGATGCGGCTCAACTAATGTAACTCATTCTTTCATTCATTCATCGATCGATAAGAATCCGGAAAGTTCATTTTCTTTTCCAATCAAGACGCGCGCTCAAAAGCCAGCGCACAATGTAAAGTGACATAACAATAGAACGAGTACTTAGAATGTATGGGGTAAAGTAGATGACCCACTTCAACTTTCTTACTATATGAACACAAACGCGGGCGGCACACACATCGCTCGCGATTACGGCTCCATGATTACAAATAAGGAAAGCTTTTTTCGACGTTCCTACGCGTAGCCTCAAGTTAATAATTTGCATGTTCGATTTCGAAATCGAAAAGCTCACGAGGGCAGCGAGCTGACTCATTGTCCTTTTATCGACATCGCGAGCAACCGATTGCTCATTCTGTTCACGACATCTGCGTATCCCTCGACCAGGTCTTGCACCCCATTGGAAAGCGCGACGACGTCGCGCACTAGCACTTCGTTGTGCCGGCTCAAGGTTTGCACTCGGTCCTCCAGTTCTTGCCAGGTCTTGTGAAAGCCTGCGTTCTCGTCGCGCTCGAGCCCCTTCAAAAGGTTCGCGTAATCTAGGAGCTGCGCCGCGTGCTGGAGGTCGTGTTGTTTTTGGAGATATTTCATCTCGGGTGAAAACAGCATCGTCCGCCGGCTGCGGCTGATGCTTAGCGATGTAAGTAAACCACGCGCGCGCTGTTGCCTAATGAATGTAGCTGCAGCTGCACTATGAATCGCTAGTTTCCGTTCACCTCACCCTCCGTCACGTCAGTCGTCTCCTCAGTCTTCAGCGAAGGACTCTTTCAAGATGACCGTCGGTCCCCGTCGCATCATTCTGATAGATAAAAACAAGTCTAATCGATTCTCGTTATCCAGAGCTGCGGTACCTGCAGTACGTACTCCCTTTTAGCGGCTTTCTGCAACAGTAGGTGATCGAAGCCTGCGGAATCCTCGAAAACCAACGGCTGTAGATCTGGCCAAGCGCTTTCCAAGGCTGCGAGCTCGGGCGTGCGGTCGCGTATTTTCTTCAGTTTCCGCTCTAGGTCGCTCACGCGGGCGTAGATGTTGCTGCTCGAAGAGGATGGCTCGGAGCTGTGCCCCCCGGTAGACGAGGTCCCTCTGCTGCTGCCTGAAAGTGCCCGCTCGCAAGCCGCAATGCGCCGGGCGAGGTGGTCGACGGAAGACATTGCGGGCTGGCCACTCTGAGACATCAACGGATATGATAACGTTCTCGGTTGTAGTTCACGAGTGGCTTTTCAAAAGAAGGGGAGATTATAATCGAGTATGGTTGATGAAGTGCGGTATCTTCGACGCTCACAAATTATAGAATCCAAAATCATAGACTTCAAGTCATGTCTTGGCTGCCGCCGTAGCGGCCCCGTTATTATTGCAGCCCCGTTATTTTTATTAGCTCACAAACAGATACAGAATTAAATTCTTTTGCGTAAAATGGCCTGCTCATCCGATGCCAGTTCTAGAAACGAGGATAGCGGGCGTGAGGTCGAGGAGATTTGCGGCTATAACAACCGGCGAGAGGATGAGGAACGGATACTCATTGCCAAGACCATCCTAGGAGAATGGTGGACACCAACCCCACGGGTACACGCTGGCAAGCCGCTCCCTGCTAGCAGCTTCGTCTTTCTCGTTACCCTGGTGTCACATCACAGATACGCATTTCTTCTTGAAGGTTTCTCGGCGGTAGCAAATTTGCGCATGCGTAGTCATTTTTCTGAGTACGATCGCAGTCATGCGTTCCGCTCCCATCAGGTATCGAGGTATACTAGGCATCCGAGTGCATGCCTTGATGGAGTCATTTTGGAGCGCTTTCTTCTTGTTCTACGAAAGAAAACGAAGCAGCCGCGGCCGCCTTCTCCGGCACTTTCCTCGCGCCTAGCGTCTTCAGTGTTCGATACTGTTGCTCCTGTGTCGACCCTGTTGGTCGTGAAATGACAAAAATTGTCTTTGTTCGCACGTCATGGTTTTTGGTTTTTGCTTTTTCATTTTCACGCGATGTAAACGGTGAAGTAATGCCAGAGACGAAAGTGTAAGTGATGCTCAGAGCATTTTTTGCGCACCTTCAGCGCCGAACCGGAAGCACGAGGGTCCATCTTCGCGAGTTGTTTCAATAAGAATTAAGTTACGTTTAGAGTCGCTGAAGTTCTAAAGGAAGTTATCAGAAAAGAACGCGTATAGTAGAGCTGTAGTCGAGTAAGTCTAAGTTTGTGTTGGACCAGCAGCAGAAATAACGCAGAGTTTCGTTAGCTGAGACAGCGACACATGTGCCAATGGGAGAGTTCAAAGTGCTGACTCGTCAGGTGTATGGTCGTGCTGCGATCGCGACGCTCACGCTGACTCCTCTCGTTAGGTTTCTCTTTATTTCTGATGGCGGTACTTCTAGCGAGATCAAATTTCATCCTTGTCATCGTCCTTGTCATCATCCTTGTCATCGTCATCATCGTCCGTGTCGATTTCATCGTCGCCAGCGGCAGTGGTCGTGGAGGTGGTCGATGTGGCAACTTTTTGTTTCTCCAGCTCGACCTCGCGGAGGGCCTCCCACTTCGCGGCAAACTTGTCTGCCTCAGCCTCGTCGTCCGTGATGATCAAGTTGTCGAAGAACGAACCGGCTGTCATTTCGATGGAATTTGGATGGGTGAAGGTTGTTCAGATTTCATTTTCAGAAAGCAAAGTCATCTGATATATATATTCGTTGCCAGAAAAATTGGAACAAGACGTCGAGAAAATATCGACAAAAATCACCTTTCACTTGCCACAGGTCGAAGCCGACGAATGCGAATTCGTCGTAGGCGTAGAGGGCGTCATTTGGCTTGTACTCCGGGTTGGCGATTTTCTTCGGCGCCCACACGCCCTTGTACTCCGGGTTCTTGATCTTTTTCGGGGTCCACTCACCCTTGTAGTCCGGGTTCGGCTTCTTGGGCGCCTCCCACTCGCCGTCCTCTTCGGTGTCCCAGTCCTGATGTCGGTGTAGAGGAAAGTGAAGCTTCAACATCAATGAAGACGCTGGAATATCATCGATTGAGATCTAGACGGATCGATTGAGATTGCAAACGCGTACCTCCGGTTTTTTCGCTTCCGGGTCGTCGATTTCGGCCAGCTCAACCCAGTCGTCGGGCTTCTTGTCATCCGGGTCCACCATCATCTCATCGTCAACCTGTATTTCAACGTTTCCAGAGTTCAGTCCCTCAAGGCCTCACTACCGTCTTGCTTCCTGGCGCATTGGTTAGCCCACAGTACGCGATCTTGAAACGGAAGACGGGTAGTCTCGCTCACTTACGGGAAAACTCTCTCAACAAGGCACAACTGATGAAGGTAATTACCCAGTCCGTCGGCTTCTTGTCCTCCGGGTCGCTGATCTCCTTGGGCGGGAGGAGGTCCCAGTCTTTTTCGAGTTCGCCTGTGTACACCTCTTCCTTGTCGATCAGCACCTTCACGTTCCCGTCTGGCTTCACGACCAGTCGGTACAGGTTGGAAATCCCCTCCTTGTCCTGCTTGTACGGAAGGTCGTTCTTCTTCAGGTGGTTCTTACCTGTAAGAACGTATTTTGTGCTCGTGGTTTCGATGAACGGATGATTTTGTATATGGCTAAAGTTTTGTATACTAGCGCAGGCTAACGTTTTCCACCTCCTTCGCTCGCACGAAACGTCGGAGCGACGCTAACATAATTGCACTTCTGTTGCTTGCTCGTTGCTTGGCGCCGAAAGACGGGTGTCGGACTGTGACACTGTGGCGTGGCAGAGCAAGAGCTCCAGGTGTGAAAAAGAGTCAATGAAAAAGTGACTTGTACCTCCATAGCTGAAGATGAGGTGGGTCCGCTTGTTGTAGCCGCATTTGTCCGGTCCGAACATGATGTTGTAAGCGGTGGGGTCACCAAATTTCGTCGCATCCTCCATCTTCGGACCTGATTTTCGTTTCCATGCACTTTTTTTCGCGGGTTAAATGAATGGGACTCTCCAGCACTACCTGGCCGCGTCAGCTAAGTTAGTACTTCTCCGACAACAGGAAATCAATCTGGATGAACTACCACGCATTGGCATTGATATAGTAGATGTAAAACTACGGTTGTTCAACGATACCAAGCTTGATGTATCCACCACCGCACTCGACGTCTTTGTCGTATTTGGCCTGGTACTGCACGATGAGCGTCTTTCCCTTGTTTGAGAACGGGGTAAAACTGGCACTGGCGCCGTAGAATCGCGCGTCCTGGGTGGTGGCGAGGGATTGGTCCTCTTTCTCGTCCTTGCTCCACTTGCCAGCCTTCAGCTCGAAGGTCCCCATCTCGCTGCCTGTAGATTGAGGAATTTTTTGATGCAGGAGCCCGTAGAATTGCACAGACATGTACCAGTACCTCCTGCTGTTGATTGCCTACCAACATTCATCGACCAAGCTGTTCGTGACTACGAAGCCAAGAGGAGTTAGTATCACGTACAAGGAGGTACCTGATTTCCACGTCGATGCTGTCCACTTGGACATGTCATCGAAAGTGTCCGAGAAGAAGACCTCCGCACTTACAGTGCTGGCCAGCGCGAGAGACGCTACCGTTTTCATCTTGAGAAAAGTTGTCTCTTTACTTTTCTAGGTCCGGCGAAATCCAATTGCAAATCAATGTAAGGTCGTCCGTTTTTTGTTACGATACGTGCTTACGATCTCCGATAAAAAGTCCGCTACGAGTCAGTTCGTTGGTGAGATGAATGTTGAAGGCGATATTTCGCGACTGAAGCGCGCTTCGAAGGATGCTGCTTCTGGTACTTGCTCGCTTCATCTACCTTTCACGTAGTGTATCGAGAGAGTGACAATGAAGACCGTGATCAGTGTCTACAGACACCGCGCAGATTGATCAGAAGACATGCCGCAAGACGCAAGAAAGGCTTCCGCATGGAACTTCTGCACGCTAATAGACAAGTTAGTACACGACGAGCAGCAGGTGGATCAGCAGCAGCACTGGAAGACAACGGGTGGAGAAGCCACGAACTACGGAAAGATGCTGATAGATCGTCCACAGAACGCGGTCTGTTGAGGTCCACAAGAATCAATGAGTGGCCTGAAGAAGGTAAGTACTTAATCGATACCATAGGGCAGGTACAGGAACTTTCACGAAGGGAACACGTTTGCTGTCTTCGCTGTCTGCACATCTCGCAGCAGACTCCTTCGTGCATCCCCAATGTCGCCAGCGGGACACGGTTAATCTTATGGGAAACCGCCAAATCGTTCCTTCTCGTGGCCGCAAAACTCGATGTTAGCAGAAACAGTGAAGCAAAAGCATGGAAACGAACCCCGCAAAATGGATCTTCGAATGGCGTGGAGATCATACTTAGCCACGCAAGGTTCCTTCCTGAGGAGTTAGCAGTCCATTTCGTGTTTCAGCCTCAATACAGGGGCCGTCGCTCTTACCTTCGCGTCCCGAACCACCGCGGCATCATCCATGCCAAGAGCCCACCGCTCGCTGACTTCTTCATGACCGCTTCTTCGCGCGTGCCATGATCCTCGCCGCCGGGCACGGTCTTCCGCCGGGAAACCTTCGCCTCTAATGTTTGGCCACCTCTTACGTCTTGCGACGCCTTCGCTAAGGTGCTCGTATGTTGCAGCACTTCATAATGCGTCGACTGCGACTTCGTCTTATGGTCCATTGCCGAGGGGTGGATCCGGACCGTCTTCTTTCGTTTTCGCCCCTTCCGCGCCTTGTCTGTCGCGTTCCCGTGCTCATCGAGAAGCGGCTCGGCTACCGGTTGCGCCTCGTCTAGCTGCAGTCCTGCGACCGGCTGCAACCGAAAGTGATTTCCGGGTTCCTGGCCTCCTACCTCTCTTGTTAATCCTCCAGGACCGTTTTCGTCTATCGGCGACAAAGACGACCTGGACGGAGCGCACGACGAGGAACTTGACGAGGACGAGGAAGTAGCGGACGACACAGCCGACGCGGACGATGCCCCAGCAGACTCGAGATTGACGAAAGACTCGTCGATAAGCTCCCGCGAAGCCTCCTCGAGGTCGGCGAGACGGGAAGAAAAATATGCAGCGGACGAAGACGGATTTTCGTCGTCCGTCTCCCGATGCGGGAGAGACGATATCCCGTCAGACGACGACGAGGACGCCGAAGCGGTGGACGACGAAGTGAACATCTTCGCTGATATTACAGATTCATCGGGTGCGTCCGGGTGCATGTGTGGTGCTCCCGCGCCCCGAAGATCCGCTGGTTGCGGACCCGAAAGGGATGATGCTGCGCTCTTTCTGTTGCTGCTAGCACTTGCAGACAATTTCGTCGAAGACGAAGAAGTAGCCCCCGCTTTCCCGGGTACGTCTACATCCCATCCCCGCATGTTTGACCTCCGCTTGCCCGGAGGTCCACCGGATTTTTGCGACTGCAGCGTTTCGCCCAACTTGTCCACGTCGTAAATCTTCGGCTGATCGTCCCTGCCCTTACTTTTCCCGCTAATGCCCCTCGACACGCTGGCAGGACCCCGGGACGACGACGATTGGGGGGCCAGTCTGTGCGAACCGGCACGCGGAATGTCATCGTCCTCAGCATCGGAAGACTCTTCCGCGTCCGGTCCCGCGCCACCTGACGACAGACGGGCTACGGATGCGCTGGGGGACAGCGCCGGTGGCGACTCGGTTCCCGGCCCCGAAGTATGCTTCTTCGATTTTTCTCGCGCAAGCGAAAGCAGTTCTTCGTCGTCCAGATCCTGCGGCTGGCTGCGAGCGGAAAACCTATCCACAAAACCCATGCGCTTCTCCAATTGCTCTGACTCAAGCATGGCGCGACGGATGGCCTCGTCCGCACCATCGCGCACTGCCGAAGCGTCGGGGACCTGAGGTTTGATCTCTGTAACTCTACTTCTCTTGTTGATCGCGAAAAGCACGTGAAGAGAGTGCTTTTTTCATCTGGCGCATGGGTATGGGTTACGACCTTGCAGGTACCTAGTACTGCAACGTAGTTTATTTCACGACATCAATCTTCATGTCTAGGCTCTAGAAGTACCTTTCTCTGCTGCTGCGCCGCGCGGGCATCCTCTGCCCGCTTTTCGGCCAACTCTCGTTGCTGCGCCTGCTGCCATCGCAGCTGTGGGGCCGGCTGATACAGAGTTCCGATGTCAATGGCGGCGCTCGGTGCGTTGTTGGGCCGCGTCCGCCGGTCCTCTTCCTGCAACATTGACGTCAGATCCACCTCGCGCTTACTCATCGCCACGGCGTGCTGAACGTCCTCGAAGCCTGCATGTTAAAGTTAATGGGTGAAGAAAGACGAGAAAACCTGAATCTGAAGTTTAAGCACATTGTGAAGAACAAATTCGTACATGATTGGCTATGTCTAGCAGTGCTTCACCTGTTCTCTGTTCCAGCTGAAACTGGTGGTAGGAGTCTTCCGCCGCCTTCTGCCAGTTTGCCAGTTGCTCCATGGGATCTACCTCCACGCGGCTGCGCAACTCTAGCAGACGTTCATCCTTCTGCTCTTTTTTCAGCGTGTTCGCGGACTCGTCGCAAGCTCGTAAGAACTCGTCCTCCTCGGCGCCAAAGGTGTCCAGATACTCGTCGAGTGACGTGGCCAGAGCCGTTTCGGTCTCGTCCACCAGATTACGCTCGAGCACACTGTTAGTTTTCAATATATTGTCGATATCCCTATGCGCTTGCCTTCTCAACGGAAGGTCGTTGCGTATTTTTCTTCCGGGGAAGTAGAAGTAGCTATCTCTACCAGCCGGTAGCGATAGCAGAGTGGTCGTCGCTTAAATAAAAGCAGGAAGTAGGATGCAGCAAGGATAGCAACAATGAATACCGGACTCCGAAGCTGTATTCGGGAACCGTCTTCTTCAGCTTCCAGTGCGACAGGCGCTGGTATTTCTCAAACCGGGATTCTCGGCGATTCTGCCTCATCATGGTAGCGGCTCCGAGGTCGTCCTCCGTCTGCTCCTGCATCTTCTTCAGCGCCTCCGCCTGCGTCCCGGTCAGACCTCCTTCCTGGTATACAATCAATTCGTTGTCGATGGAGCTCCATTTTGCATGGGCATGCAGTTTCGCCATATGACTTTGGCACCAAAACAATCAATCCCTTTCTTACTAATAGTACCTCTAGGTGCGCCATTTTTTCTTGCTGGGTCTTCATGTGGACCTTAAGGCGTTCGAGGAATTCGAGCCTGCCCTGCAGGTTTTGGCTGTTGTAGGTCCCCACCATTGTCCCGATGAGGAACTCTTCAAAGAAAATGGTGAAGTACCTGAGCAGACATTCCAGCATTCATTGTGAAGAACAAATTCGAAACGACCGAGTGCTAGCATCGCTCTATAAGCCCGCCGAGCAAAGGTATCGTACCTACAAACCAAAGTACACCAGTAAATATAAATCAATTGATTCGACGTAATCGTACTTGCTCGGCACGAGTCCGCAGACGCTGGGCAGTCCCGGGTCTGGCGACTCGGACAGTATCACCCGCTGCAGGTCGTTTGCTGTGAGCACCCCGATGTTGATCTGGTGCGCCAGCAGCGCGCTTTTTTCGGCGATCTCGCGAAACATGGCCAGTTAGAGGGGTGAAAAACCCATTTTCGGCGGTATTTCTGTCAGGTAGATGATTCGCCGACTGCCGGGACAGAATACGAGACGAAATACAAGACAAAATACGAGACCACACAAGACCAGCGCCGCGCTCTTGCTTCATCCTGGCCGTCGCTTTGTTCTGCTTGCTCTGTAGCTGAAACGAGCACCATCTGACCGCCTACGA
>RXOD01005427.1:0-14151 GCA_005223375.1 Amoebophrya sp. AT5.2 | reverse complement strand
GTGTTTTCCCGGTTTGGTTAACAACCGGGATCTTTCTAAAAAAGAAATAAAAGCTGCAACGCGTGTGGCGGGTGCGTAAACAACTCTGCTTCTAGCTACTATCACGTCCTGGCGGGATTGGGATTACGATAAGTAACTTATGTGATGTCGGATCTGCGCTGCAGCATGCACTTTTGCGTTAATCTCGTTGTGCACTGAAAGAAGAAAGCGAAAGGGTGCTGTCGTTTCCCGTCCTCGGAAAAGCATTGCTGATGGTGAGCCTCCACGACGGACCACATTGATGGAAGTATTTGCAACATTTGCTTTTGCAGAGGGGGCACGTCGCACTACTTTCCACTTTGTTTCATGAATGACAACTGCAAGACCTGCATTCTGAGGAAAAGCAGGGTCAACAGCCGAACGAGAACACGCTCCTGAACCTGCAAAAGAAGAGCGACCTCAGCTGCACAGCCCGTGTTGTTCCGGCTTCGGACCCGGACCCGGAGCAGTAGGCGAGGAACATACCATAGTGACAACGTCATGGATGAAGATCGGAAACTGTGCTCGTCAATTGACGTGAGCACGTTGAAAAGAACGGACACGGGAACAATTTCCTGTCCCTCCTGTGTGATTTCCTTTACAAAATCAATGTGGTCGGTTTCTGTCTCTCATAAATATTCCCGGCGCCCACGACCGCTACGCCAACCCCATAAATTTTATCGCGTTCGCGATGATTTTGCTAATGCGGCAGCTGCCTGAGGACTTAAGTATGTCTGCGATACCATATTGACCTTGATTACCGTTGTTGACGCGCACCACGACCGACATTTACAACCTTCGTAGATGTTGACTGGCGGCTCACGAGCTGCCCGTGTGTTTTCACCAGAAACAGACTTCAGAGGAGAAGTAACCAATCACCATCACCAGCATCATGCTAACAGTTGTAAGTAGGTAAGTACGTGTACGTACGAAGCTTTAGCTTTTTCATTTTCAGAACCTCCTACGGTACTTAATTGTAAAGCAGAGGCATCTTCTTCTTCGCCCATCACCTCGAGAAGTGGTCCACCCCTTTTTCATCAACTCGACGCTCCGACGAGGAGGTTTTTCCTAAAGAAGCCGAGGCTTTCCGCGCACACGTCCAGGAACACCGCCGAGAGGTAGCTCTCCGACGGCGACTCCAGAAACCGCTCGATCGCCCCGGAAACCGTCTGCCGGTGCTGCACGTAGCAGTAGTTTCGGTAGAAGTCCTCGAACTCAGAGTTGCCAATGCCCGCCGCATCGAACTTCTGCACGTTTTTTTCGCTGTACTCCGTGTAGTTCCTCCGGAAGGAAGCGGACACGTGCGCGTAGCCCACGCGCAGCTTTCTTCGGCCGCGCTGGAGGACGGAGCGCGACATCCTGACCGAGTCCTTGAAGAAGCGACGCGCAAACTTGTGCGGCTTGAACTCCCGGAATTCCTTGGACGATGGGTCGAAGGAGCGGCGGAAGCGATCTCGCAGGCGGTCGGAATCGAACCGAAACCCGTTACGCACGCTGGTAGAGAAGCGCGCACGTACAGTGCTAGTCGACGCCAGCTGCGCCTGCGCCTGCTGCGTCTGCTTGTGGTAATTCTGCACCATTCCTCCGCCGGTCGCAAGGCCAAGACCTTTGTCAGCCCCAGCAGCTGCCTTTGTCTCGGTGACATTCAAGTCATCTGTAGGTTCTTGATGGGCCAAGGCCACCCCTCCAGGTACTAGACCTATTGTGGAGCCCGGTCGCGATTCGGATCCCCCGCGCGCCCCCGCCTGATTTTGTACACTAGGTGGTGGATTTCTGAGAAATATACGTCGCTTCCCGATGATTTTTTCTCGCTGATAGCGGCGGCAGTCCAGAGACGTCTCGTCCCATTCCACCAGGCCAAAGTATTCGAGATACAACAAAATCTCCAGCCCCACATGCAGCAGATACTTCATCCCGTTGAAGGAGCCTGCCCGTAGGTACCGCATGACCGTCGACGCGATCACGAAGAAACAAGTTGCCCCGGCCGCACACTCCCGATTGGTTTGGCGCGTCTGCTTGGCGAGGAGGGCTTCGAAATCACAGGTACGTTCGTAGACAAGAAACCTTGCTGAGTGCTGTTGGTGATGGTGCAACTGATGCTGGTGCCCCCCATGCCCCTGGTGCAGGCTGTGCAGGGACCCGGAAGCGGGTCCGACTGCCCCAGCATTTCCCATTTCAGTGTGATGCTGCAGCACGACACTTCCGAGCGCAAGCGGATGCGAAGGCGTCGACGGAAAAACGTTCACAAACTCTCGCACTAAACGGCTGCTGTGTCGGGCCTCCGCGTATCGTTGCTCGGAGGCGAGAAAAAGCGCGGGTAGCGGGAAGTAGTCCAGATGCTCCTTAGACAAATGTCGGCCCATGTGCGAAACCGACGCGAGCAGATCATTAGAAAGCTGCGCCAAAGAGGTCGCCTTCAGGCTGGTGGGCGTTGCGGCGGCGTTCGTAGCAGATCCGCCACTTCGATCGTGTGCGGGTGACGACGTCGTGGCAAAAACGCCTTTGGCGCTGCAGCAAGAACTTGCATCCGGGCTTAGGTTTCGGTTTTCCTTTCCACCGCCAGTGCCCTCACACGAACTAGCACTCGAATTTTGCCTTTTCCTAATCGGGACAGTACACAAAGAGAGGACCTGATGGTGTTTGTCACTTCGTCCGCCGCGCCCTGGACCCCGCACATTCAAGAGCGTTCCTGAAGAGTATCCCTGGAGCGGAGGCTTGCTGACGCTGGTGCTGCTGCTCGGCTTGGTGCAAAATACGTGTCCGTGCTTGCTGGCGGACGTTGCAGGCGCTGCACCACGAAGTCCCGGCGCCTCGAAATGCTGGCTGTCGAAGTGGTGCGAGGAGGAAGACGCGGTCGTTTTCGACGAAGCGCCTTCCGAGGGCGACCAGTTGTCGTTTTCTTCCGACTCGGCATCCGACGTGCTCAGCGCATGCGCACTCGAGGGATCAGAGGGCTTCAGGTTGGTTTCGAAACAGCTGCTCTGGGACTCATCCGGAACCGCACGCGGGTGGTACTGGTTTGCAGTGATGTGCTGAGCAGATGTAGACGCTGGCGCTGGGCTGTGCAGGGGTATTGAAGACCCTCTCGACGGCCGCCGCAGAGGTGGAGGTCTCGCGCTATTGTTCCAACTAGCAGTAGAAGTGCTCCCTAGCGACCCGATGGCAGCTGGCTGTGGCTGCCGATGTATGGTTACGCCATCGTCCTCATCGAGATGCAATGCCGTCGAAGTCGACGCAGATGTGCCTGAGCCATGATGAAGATGGTGGTGTTGTTGATCATCGAAGATGTTGTTTGTCGGACTGGACGGCAACACTGGACTCATCGGTGGGGAGAAAGACAGTGCGCCACCATCAGCAGGAACCTGATCCGGCGCGTCGGGTATGTTCAAATCCTGGTCTCCTCTCGTAGCATTACCCGGAGCCGCTCCACCTCCACCCGAATGGTGGAAATACTGTCCGTCAATACTGAGAAAACAGGCCAGCGTCGCCTCTCTGCCGCTGTACCTTCGACAACACGCCGCGGCCCTGGCTGCTCCTGCCCCGATGCCGACGAGAGCAACTTTCGCCGATGATTTCCATTGGTACTTGTCGCGCAGCCTTTTCCACTCGTGCCAAATTGCACTTGCAGCTGTTGTTGGCGTGGTTCTGCTCGCCTGATTGTTGATGTCTTTCGACGAACTTGTCGAAGCAGGTGCTGGCCGGTGGTGCGTTTCTGCAGTATCTTCCACGGAAGAGGAGGACGAGGCCCGCTTCAATTCGTTGGCTCCTTGCAGCTCTGAGGATCTTTCTGTTGGAGACGTTGGCTGGTCCTGAAGGTTCGGCGAGGATCCGGTGGGGCCCACGCGGCCCGCACCTCCGGCGATGCCCGAGGATGCAGATGGAGGATGGGGTGCTTGTGTAGTAGAAGGTGCTACCATGTGCAAAACGACCACTCGGAACCCAGCTCTTGCCCAGCGGCTTGCCAAACCACTGACGATATCATCGGTGTGTTCCTCCAGTAGCAGCTGATCTTGAGAAGCCCCGCCCTCACTTTCAGGGTGTGCGGACGAGGCCGAAGTTGCGCAGCAGCACGCAATTTGTTCTGATCCGCCGTCGAAGCTGCTACCATTGGGACTGGTGCCGCTGTCTTCGTCTTGAACTTGATGGTCTCGGCCGACTCGACGGATCTCTGCTGGCACGGACGGTGTGGTTACCCCAATTCGATCGCGCACAATCGGGACGAGGATCGTCGGCAAGTCCGCCGCTCCCCCGGAGACCTCGCGCAAACAGGAGAGCAAATTTGTCCAAGTAGACGTGTTCTGCTGCCCCATTCTCAATGCGTGCTCGAGGTTGGCATGTGCCTGCCTACCGACTTGCTTTGCCCGACAGAAGTCTCCATGATCGCACGCTGCAGAACCAGACGACAAGGTCCACGGCCAACACGATGACGATGAGGTCGAAGAACAAGAAGATTGGGATTTTGACTTCGTAGTTGGCCCACCGGCGGCGCCCACGTCCTCAAAGATTTGCATCTGGTTTGAGGCCAGTTTGGCAATTTGGTGCCTCCCACTTTTCGCTCCCTTTCCCGCAACCTCAGCAGTGCGATAGAATCGCCGCACATCGCAGGGAAAGTAAATCTTGTAAGAGGAGGGGGTCGTAGATGCCGTGGTCGATAAGGAGGACGCGGAGGAGGTGGATGAAGAGCCACTCTCAACCAGAATGCGCAAATGCCTCCCTTGGTCCCCGTCGGGCACAGGTCCTTTCATCTTGTGGTCGATGGAATGGGCGCCGCTCATGGTTTGCATTTGTGAAAGGAGCGTACAACGCGTCGAGGGTGGCTTTCGAATGGTGACGAGCAACAAGGTGAAAAACTCATCTTCATCACGTCGTCGTGTAGTTAAAAAAACATGCTGTAATCCTCTTCCTCCGCCGTGAAGATGCTGCAAAACCGACTAAGTAAGTACTTACTTACCAAAAATCTAATGCTGCTCTGTGACGATGCTATTGCTATATGCTAAATTGAATCATTAACTTGCAGCTCGTGCATCTGCGTCAGTTGTTGATGAGATCAAATCTTTTGATGTCCCACTGAAGATGGTCAGCATTTGCATTTCCTTCTCTCCACATGATTTTCTCGTCTTCACAATCTCATCGTCGAGGGGAGTTGCGGGCTTAACCAGAACCAGTCCTGTTCCATATGTTTGGTCTTTTCATACGTAACGTTACTTACGCGTGTAGCTGTTTGAGTTTGGAGCAAAATTTTATTTTTCTTCGACTTTTGGCTCGTTTGTGGGCCTTGTTTGCGGAGACCAGCACGCTCTCCTTCCCGACTGAAAAACATTTGATGTATAATGTGTTGACCGTAAGTCCTGGCGCGGTTCGTGCTCGACCTCAGCTGCCGGGGGCCGGGTGCGGGTCGGGGTCACTTACTACACCTGCAACGACATCAACCAAAACCAGAAACAAGAAGTGTCATCGTGTTGTCCTGGTGTTTCAGGAGATTGATTGGTTGTACTCCGGCATTGGACGAGATCATGTTCATGGGCCTTCAGAAGTCTTGACTATGTTTGTACGTAGTTGTTCAAGCAATTTCCAGTGCTTTGGCGAGCATGTTCGCGATGGTATCCTGATAGAATCCGCGATGCTTCCCGAAGAGGTGCTGCGCAACGCTCAGTCTTCCACCGTTCTTGAGCGTCAGGTAGAGCGGCTTCACGTATGAGCCCCGCCCGTGGTGGCCAAAGAAGTGATCCAATCTCTTCAGCAACTCGGGCTCGATTTCAACTAAGGGCTCTGCAAGGGAGCCATCGCGCGAGTTCTCGCCGCGCAGCGGTCTTCCGAGCGTCCTCAGCTTGAGCATAAGCCAGCGGAACTGGATTTCGACGTTGCTCTCCCACACCGCACAGACAGCCTCCAACGCGGCGTCTGCTGCCGGAGCGGACGGCGCAAAGTCTTCTGCGTGCTCTACCTCTATCAGCAGATCTAGAAAGAGCATCACCTGCCGCGCGTGCCAATCTGTGGGTGGAGCGCTGAATCTCTCGCCACCAGAAGAGCAACCAGCACCTGCTGTAGCAGCATGATGAGCTGCTGCATCATCTTCATCCCCTTCGCCTTCCCCCGTACTGTCGAGCCACTGCTTGCTCAGCTGTACGCACGCGTCGATCATGGGCGAGCACCCCTCCGAAGAAGTCTGAAACACGTAGTGCGGCAGCCCTTCCCCGTACAGCCAGTGGTCCCAGTCGATTTTGCCCAAGTCGATGCTCAGTTTCTTCTGCTCGTCGACGCAGCTGGACGAATTCTTCGAGAAATACTCGATGAAATGCTGTTTGAATTGTTCCGTGGTGAGCGACTGGAACGCGAAGCTCCGCAGGTAGTGGCTCATCCACTCCATCATCAGCTCGGGCGACCTGAGCACTTCCTTCTCCAGGAAGAGCAGGAACAGGCTCCCCTTCTCGTAGGGCACCTTCGAGAACGCCTCGTCCGGGTCGACGCCGGTGAGGAAGTCGCCCGGGTCCAGCCGCGTAAACTTCCCCTGCTGGTTTTTCAGCAGCAGGTCCACGTTCTTCACCAGATCCTTGTACCCGACCAGCAGCTGCAGCTCCCGGTGGTCCTCCCCAAAGACAACCCCGAGCACGCGCCGCTCCACGTACCGGGTGAACCCCTCGTTCAGCCAGAAATCGCGGTGGAGCTTGTTCGTGACCAGATTGCCGGTCCAGGAATGGGCGATCTCATGGGCCAGAGTAGTGGTGAGGGACTTGTCCCCCGCGATCAGGGACGCGGACATGAAGGTGCAGTTCGGATTCTCCATCCCGCCGAAGGCGAAGGACCGGGGCAAAACCGCGACGTTGTAGCAGGAGCCCCAGTGGTAGGGCATCTGGAAGGGGGGACTTGATGTGGCGGCGGTGCTGAGCAGCTGGATGTTGGCGCTAAGGTACTCGTCACACACCTCAGAGAGCTCGTACTGGGCGTCTCGGAGCAACTCCGGCTCGGCAAAAACGTGCGACATTCGGCCGATCCGTGCGTGTTCGAACCGGCCGACGAGAAAGGCGAAGAGGTAAGAGGGAATCGGCGTCAGCGTCCTGTAGCGAAAAATGCGAGATACGAAGCTGCCGTCACTGCCACTCGCGTTCTGGTCGAGGCTTGAGCGGTGCGGATGCCCGTTTACGTGGCCGTGTCCGTTTGCCGCCGCCGCCGCTTGTTCGACTTCCGCTTGCCCCTCGCCATTCCCATTGCCGGACTTTTCGAACACGTTTTCCGGAGAAAGTGCCTCCATCTCCCCGCCTGGTCGCACTCCGTCAATGCCGGCCAGTTCACCCGAGCAAATCGCGACACAATCTGGCAGATTGGGCAACACCGGTACCTCGAGCGAAAACTCAAGTGTTTGCTTGACCGCCGGCGAGTCTTGGCAGGGGACAAAGCTCCTCGCAAGAATCGCCTGCGCCTGCGAAAACGCCAATGGGCACTGTTGCCCCAAAGTCTGCTCCGCGCGCAGCCACTGCACCGCCGAAGATGAACGAGATGCCAGCAACCCTGTTCCAGTCGCAGAGGCTCCCTTCGTATGATACGCAATGCGGAACACGAGTGGTGCTTCTGGTGAAGCGCTACTTCCCATCCCTGGTGGCGTATCTTTGTGAAACGAGATGTCCAGCGAGTCGCCGAAGTTGCTCGTTTCGCGGCCCGCAGCGTACGGTACCTCCAGTGCTCCTCCGGCAGGAGCTGGAGCAGCTCCTGCAGTAGACCCATCCTTACCATCCGACGGCTCTTTGGGGTCTCGGTTTCCACTCGAATTCAGCCCAAGCTGCTCCACTTTCTCGATGACAACGTGGTCGAGGCTCACGTCCAACCGCACAGAGTTGCAAGCACCGCTTCCAGGTCTGTCCGGTCGGACTTCTCTGCGGACGTGCAGATCTACGTAACCGGCAAGATTTCGCTGCTCAAAATCAATCTTGAGGTGGAGCGCCACGTGGGTGACACGGGCATCGTCAAATTGTGCGAAGGAATGCGGGTCAGGCCCAAGGGCCGCACCGACACCCTTCAGGTGGAGGGGCATCGTTTGTGTTTATGACGTTTATTTAGAGACAGAGTTGATGAGCATGAAGAGAGCGCTTCGTAACGCTCATTAGATCGTCGATTGAAGATACATAGTGATCTATTTTGTTTCGTTTCACTACAGCTAGCTTGAGGCTCAGGCGCAGAGGCAGATGTATCATGCCGGTTCTCTGAAATGAACGACATCATTTTTTCGTTTAACGGTTGTGTAAGCAACGGATGCTGATGTGCATGATGAGCCTTAAGCCGCGCGGCTCGGGCAGCACTGTCTATTGGTCCTGTTTCTTTGCAGGTTATGCCACTGCTTTTTCATCGCATCCACTTGCTTGGGCTGAATTTTCAATTACTCAGAACCAGTCCACATCCACAAAGATCAAGAAGCCTCCAGCAGAAGTATACAGCGCTTTATTCTCAGAGTCAAGTTCTGGTACCAGTCGCACCGCCAGTGCAAAAGGAAGAGGATCGTGATCGATGTAGATAGCAGTAAACCACAGCAGGAGGGACAGGGTCCCGGTCCGGTCTGTAGTTTCCCCGAGAATCACGCCCCGAGCGCGAGCGCTTGAAAGAATCCGACCAGCACCCCCAGAACCCCTCCGAGCAGCAAAATTTGCCACTCATCCTCCTGGAAGACCGGGTGCAACATACCTTCAAACTCGTCTGGTGGCAGGTTGCCCAGTCGCGTCCGCAGCGTTTCTTCGAGTGAAAATACGCGATCCGCGTACTCAGTGAACTGGCAGGCGTAGCGCGGGAATGCCTGGAAGCGAGAATGAACAACGAGATGAATACAAGTACGATGGGAAACCACTTAAACTGGCTCTACTCGTCTTGAAAAAATCGTTCGCGACCACGACCTCCTCGCACCAATAAAGATCTGTCCGTCCCGGATTTGCAAAATACCTGAAGCATTTCTTTCACCACGTCCTCCTTGATTTCTTCGTACACGTCGCTGCCCAGGGTGAGCGGTATTATCGCATCTTTCACCATCTTGCCCATCAGGGAATCCACCGCCTTGTGAGTGTGCGCGCGGTGCATGTCCAGTAGGCGCTGGTATCCTCCCTCGCACTTGTTATGGTACACCACATACTCGATCATCTCCTTCGATTGGAGCAAGGAAGAAGCGAGCATCCGGGAAAGCTCGGTGGCGACCTGGTGGATGGAGATGGTGGTGGGACGGGCAGGGATCTTCAATTAATTGACAGCCGGAGCCGGTCGTCTCGGGAATAGACTAGGTAGAAGTATTCGCTGCACTGGTGATCCAGTCGGTAGTGACTGAGAGCAGAGTAGGAACGGAATGAGAAGATCAACATCAAACCAAATAATGTGTTTTTTCCCAATCGATCGTTGTTATTCCTGCATCCTCTCGTTCTCGTTGGTTCTTTCCTTTCCTACTTTTCAAGATACTTACACCTAAAAAGTACCTGCTTTTGTCTCTTGAGGAAGACTCCTTGGAAGTTTAGGTAGCCGCAGCAGAAGATGTGTGGGTGCGTCGGGCGGAAGATCATCGTGATGCCGAGCCAGTTGGTCAAGTAACCGATCACCAGCCCGCTGCACGGGAGGATGTAGAGCGAGTAGTTGCTGTCCTTCAGCAGCATCCACACCACCAACTGGATCACCCCCAAGCAAAACCCCATCACCGCACTCACGTGCAGGATGAACTGGAACTCACGCGCACCGATCTTCTGGAACAATTCCACCAAGAGCTCGCGGCGGGAAGTCAGCTGGTATATGCACATCTCCTTCACGTCGAAGATGGAATTGATGTTCTTCTTCAGATCCGCCATTATCGGCGCGAACCTGATGAATCGATGGAGCGAGGGGAAGTAGAGAGGTGGGCTCCGTTGCTCATGATGAAGATCGCATTCGCACTCCCATTTGAGTACTACTTTCTTAGTTAAGAAACGATGGGCTTCGAAGAGTGCAACGATAAACGACCACGTGCAAAAATGCTCGAGCCCGTGGCGATGAAACAACTTGAAGGTGCGTTTATACAACTTCATTACAGTTGTTCGCTTTCCTCCAGTGCCTTTTTGTGGATCTCCTCTTTCACGCTGGCTGGCACCAGCCGCCACATGTTTGGCCAGTACTTCGCGCCGATCTTCGAAAGTATGCTCGCGTGGCATTCCTGCAGAACCGGGTGGAGGGACTCGAAGAAGTCGTCCGGCTTCAAACGGTCCACGATCTCCTCTATCGTGATCAGGTTGCCAATCATGATGTCGCAGGATCGTTTCGCCATGATCTCCGCGCGCCGCGGGACTATGCCCTGCCACCCGAGATACGGCTCGTAGCAACCCTGTTCTCGGAGAGTATACCGGCGGGGGTCAGAAACAAAACCGAATATTGGATCGATGGCCTTACGTTATGCGAATAAAAAGCAAGTGCAAGTAGAGCCTGAGCCACTACGTCTATGATTACATGACAGTACCTTGAAGTGAACTGGGTAGAAGCACATCTGAAGGCCTAGCCAGACGTGCCACCACGTGAACAGGATGGAAACCACCGGAATCGAGGCGTACTTCAAGTCCTCGAAGAAGGCTTGGCTCCTCCCCTTGAGCAGGTAGTCCACGATCACGAACACCACAAACAGGGTGATGGTGCTCGTCAGCCACCCTTTGAAAAGATGTCGCCGCACGAACTGGAACCACCGCGGATACGGTCGCTGCTCTCGTCCTACGGCCCCCCTACCGCCATTTGAAGAGGACGAGGATGAAGAAGAACCGCCCTCGACAAGCAGATTGCCACTCGAGGACCGGCGGGTAAGGGCCAGCTCGTCGAGTCGTCGCGCCTCCCGCACATCGTCGGGGGTGAACAGAGGCTTCGCGCCTTCGGTTCCGCGCCGGACAGAGGAAGAGGCGGAAGTGCTCGACGGGCTGCTTTCGATCTCCACCTCACAGTGGTCTAGGAGTGCAACCTCGCGCTGGCTTTTGCTGGACGACGCGGCAGACTCTGGCATGGTGAGTTAGCGCGTGGTGGGGACAACTCTGGGGCTGGCTTGAGTCGTAGTTGCGCTGTTCACACGCACGCTCGCGGTAGCCGCGGCGATAGACGGATCCGGCTGTCCACGCAGACGAGATATCTATGAATCAGACAGAGTGCATAATTGACTCGAAACTGCACTAGCACTAGCTACAACTTGCAACACCTGGTAGTACCACGGTACCGGTATTGTCAAAACCAAGAACAAACACAAGGACTAATTCTAACGCATTTACTTAAGTTGTAGGTGGAGGTGGTGTAGGTGTACCAGTGGCTTCTATCTTCACGTTGATCAGGTGGCAGACGCCAACTCACCTTTGTGTTTGTCATCGTGGCCGCCATTCGGATCATTATAGATAGCCATGCAAAACCCCGAAGAGATGAAGGTGCGTAAAGCAACACCAAATAGAAAGTCAGCTACATACGCGGAAAGAAACCGTGAGCTTGTTGAGCCATGCTCTCACAAAAACACGACGACGGTCATCATGTCGGATGAGCTTAGTGGCGAGGACGAAGACAATCAAGGTCAACGCACATGGCAAACATGATTCTCGGAAGTTACGTCGTGACCGTGAGCGTAAGGTAACTGAAGCTGAACAACTGGCTACTACATCACACAAATTGATTGAGTCCACCTTAGCGTGGTCGTGCTGGCTAGCAGTATCAAATAAAGCGCTAACCAATCGTACGGGCACCGATACCGAATACCCAGGGAGGTCACGAAGACGAAGACGAAGAGAGACACGCACCACGATGTTTGGCAGAATTTGTAACTCTTGTACTAGGTATCAATGCCAAAGTTGCAGATACCGAAAATCCTTATCCTTTTACCTTCAGAACCAAGAACACCACTAACATGCAAACAGTAAATTCGCTCTCGATTGAACTTGAAGAGCATTCTGTTTTTGTCTTCCTTCTTGTTCAGGCCTGTTTAATGTTCAAACTCAAAGATGATAGCGCGGCACTCTTCTCAGGACCACGATCAGCCCCGATGGGTGTTGGAGATAAAGCAGAAGCACTGCGAGCGGTCAAGAAGATGAACATGAGTCAGAAACAGAATTTGTATTGGATGAATGCTAATGCGAGTGCGTCACGTTTGTTCTTGGCGATGATGTTGATGAAGATACTTCATAGATCGACGGAGCGTTCATCTCGTTCATAGTCTGAGTATGTACTTACTTTACTTGATTTGGATGCGGGTTCACCCCCTGTGCCAGAGGAATCTGGCTTAGTGGCGCTGCTGAGCGACTTTCACCTGGTCACCAATTCGCCGGGCATGCCGTCCCTGCTTCCATCCACCATGTTCGCATCCGCCCCGTCACAGAATGAATCCCGAGCCACACAACGTGGAGCAGCCGGGAAATCCAACCACTGACCATCCTGATAAGCGGTGATTTTGAACACGTGAGCGCTACCTCTGCCCGCCCACCTCGCAGACTTCGGATTCCTGGCTGCGCGCGCGACAGACCTTTTCAGAGCTTGGCGGCACTTCGGGGACAAGTTGGGAAGAAAGGTGGCCGCGTCCTCTAGCCGCCCTAAAATCCAACCCAACTCGATTGAGGAAAGCGCCACCTTGTTGAGCACAAGCTGCTCCAAGGTCGTTGCTTTGAAGAAGCGGAGCACCAACTCCGACGGCGCTGGAAGAAGCTCATCCTTCATGCGCCCCGGACCTAGGATGGTCATTGACCGCAGATTCGGGAACAGGAGCCTTTGCTGATGTTGCCAGCCCCCTTCAAAGCGAGCCTGTCCCGAGGACGCCTGGCGCAAATCATGACCGCGCCGAGGAAAGTGGTCGAGCTGCAGATGCTCGACGCCGATGCTTCCGATACCATCCAGCAACCAGTCGCAGCGCCAAAACTCCTCCAAGGCTCTGACGTCTTCGCCTGAAATGGAGACGAACAGCACTTTGGTCGACGGAGTTAGCGCGTTCTTCCAGAAGTCTTGCCCCGGTCCTTTGTCGGGCGTTGTCGCGAGGGATGAAGTACGCAAGACGCAACAGAGCGACTGAATCTTTCCGCGCGGGGCGTGGTCTGCGCCTGGGGCTTGGTTGGAATCGTTGCTGCTGGTTTGGTTAGGATCCTCGCTGTCTCCCGAGGCTGGAGGAGCATTTTCTTCGATGATCGCCGGCGTCGATGCTGTTGCTGGAGGCGCAGAGGCCAAATACAAGATCGAGCTCCGCACGATTTTCCCCAAGCACAGGTCGCCACGAATGCGCAGGCATCGCAGAGCAGGAAACGGACACGCCAAGACGTCGCGGCGAACAAACTTCACCGGTTCTGCGCCAATCAATTCGTCGATGGACAGCTCCCGTAAAGCTGGCAACGATGCGAGGGCATTTGCAAATTGGGCGAATGCAGCTTCAGAAGAACCACGATGAAGAGGGGGCATGAGGGGAACATCAGCTACTTTTCGAAGTCCTTCGAAGTACATGTGAAAAACCTCCAGTGACTGCCCGAGCAAGGACATGGCTGGCCCCAGGATCGGGGAGATGTCGATGTGCGCTGATCGAAGGAGCCCGTCGGCGCATTGTACGACGATTCGCAACTGCTTCAGACTCTGCAATTCTATTCGGCTGTAGATGGTGCACATGTGGCACGGTTTCGCCATGTTGATAATCATCTCCCCGTCGTCGAAGCCGTCAGCGTCGTCCCTGAAGCGCACATCGTCAGCGTCGATAGAGAACGCGATCTGGAGGTTAACTGCCCGAAGTTTGCCGCGGTACACCAGAGCCGCGCGAGCGCGGGCACATGTCGCTGCGAGGTTACCGACGTCCTTGGCATCTAGGAAGGACGCCACACCATCTCGAAGCTCGCCCTTGCCGAAGTCGAGGAGCTCCAGAAGCGTGCTGACACACGGTCCGTGTCCTTTCATTTTCTTGTGACTTGTTGTTCAGTTCGCGACGAGGAAGAAGACGAGGCTGAGAAGGAGGCGCAGAAAGCTACTCCAATTACAAATGCTTTCTTTTCAATTTGTAAGTGGGACGACTACGAGTTCGTCGAACTACTTAATTGGTGGAAAAGAGCGATCCGTCGGTCGTGTTGAAAACAGCGAAGAACTACGCGGCGCCTGTTCTGTCGGTGTACTCCAACATGTGAAGCAATGGTGGGGCACCTTCTGGGATATGGCCATGAGAAC
>RXOD01005426.1:0-14163 GCA_005223375.1 Amoebophrya sp. AT5.2 | reverse complement strand
CAGCAGACCAATGCCCAGGAAAATCCCCGTCGTTCACCACCACCGCGAACGCGAGACTAATTTCCGGAAAAACGGTTTTTTCCTCGTCCTCCCCTTAATGGCGCACACGTAGCTGTACATGGTGAGCTCGAGCGGGGTCCCGAACCCGTGGTCGAGCAACGACTTGGTGCCCACGATGTACAGCGCCGCGCCCAGGTCGTTCAGTAGAAACAGCACGCACGCCACCAACGGCGGGCTGCTCGCCAGCAGCGCCAAAAACGTCGTGGGCGCCGCGGCGGTCTGCTCCTGCTGCTCCGTCAAAAGATTGCGAATCGCCGCCTTCTGCTTCTCCTTTTCCTCCTCCTCTTGCGAATGATCGGCGGCCTGCGCCACCTCCGCTTGTTCCTGCTGCTTGGTCTTGATGTCCGTTGGGGCGCGGGTGGCGGCGAAGGCGGACGTCTGCTGGGGGACAGGCGTCGCACTGCTGGAGGAGGGACTGGTAGTAGAGGAGCCGTCGACGACGACGTCGCCGTCTCGGACTGGTGCGTCTCTTGTGGTCCGGCCGTCGGACTGCAGCTCAGGCTGAAGATCATTTGCCGCGGTCGCATCGGTATCGTCCGCGCCTTCTAGTACTCCCGCGGCGTTACTCACCGTGCTCCCCGCCGCACTGTCGACGTCGGCCGCGCCCTCGTCCCCCAGGACCAACTCCGGGGCTGTGCTACCCGCAGCACCCGCCTTCCCTCGCAGCCACGCTTGGAATAGCGACAGCCACTTTTTTGAGGAGAGCGGCGTCATCACCTCCTGGTGGGAGGTGGAGGGCCCGTCATTGGTCGTGGTCGCTGGAAGATTCTTCTTGCTTTGCAGGACGACAGGCACGACCTGTTTGCTCTTCATCCGATGATCGTCGTGCGGTGGTCCATGCGCAGACGTCCGGGACACCTCGTCCTTCTGCAAGAAGCTGATCATCGGGGCATTTTTACGCGAAGAAGGTGGGTGAAGCCGCCTCGTCTTGGCACTCCTCGTCCGGTCCTCGTCCCCCTTGTTGCCGCTGGTCGCCATTTGGGGTATTTGGGTCGAGCTCGCTGGGCTCCTCGACTTTCCCTCAGATAGCGAGGAAAGCTGCTCGAGCAGGGAGGCTTTGCGCTTCCGTCGTTCGTGAATGATGAAGGAAAGCAGCTCGTGCTCGAGCTTGTCCTCCGCAACATTCTCCGCCTTCTTCTCTGCCAGCTTCTTCTCCGTCGGCGTGGCGGGGTTCTTCCCGGAGGGAGGTTCATCTGGCACCCCCGGGGGAGACGCGACCGGAGAAGGTGCGAGGACCGCAGAGGGTGCGGCCGTCGCCGATGTCCTGTCCCCCCAACTTACGGCGGGCGCGGTCTGCTGCTCAGTGTCCCCGCCGCCCGCAGCTGCCTTGTTTTCCTCTTCTAGTTCTTCAGCTTTCTGTTGCTCTTTCTGATCGCGGGATATCATCTCCGCCGCCACCTTTGTGGCCTCATCCTCTTCGTCTTGCTCCAGCCCCTGCGCGTAGGGCGGTTTCCTGGCAGAAGTTGATGTAGTTGCTCCCTTGGTGGTCGTTCTGGCTTCACCCGCCCCCTGCTCCGGCGCAACCCCAGTATCATCATGATCCTCGTGCTCCTGCTTCTGCTTCTCCGGCGCGGCAGCGGCTTCCTCTTGCTCGTGGTCGCCGACACGATCCGTGTCGCTCACCACAGCGGATTCCGGAAAAACGATTTTTGAGCTTGCGTTTTCCTCGTCCTCCCCCGCAGTACTGAACCTGGAGGCAGCTGCGCTGGCCGCGACACTACTAGACGCAAGAAGATTTTCTTCACCGTCCTCCCCCGACCCCTCTTCCCACAGCGCTCCTTTCAGCAGGTTTTTTGGTGGGACGACCACTGTCTCGGGACGGGCCTTGAAGAAGAAGTTGCTGAGCTCGTCGCTGGAGCGGAAGATCATGTAGAAGGCGCCGCAGATGCCGAGCAGGATCCCGATCACCTTGGGGACCGTCATCGCTTCCGTCCGCAGCACAAACGCGGTGAGCACCAGCGTGCAGATCGGTTGCCACGGCTGGAACGCGGTGCCGATCACCGCGCCGGCCGGCCCGTACACCTTCACCCCCAGGATGCAAAACATCTGCGCCATCCACAGGCAGGTCGCCACCGGCACGATCCGCACGAATTTCGACAGCGAGAACGCTTCCGGGGGTTTATTTTGGTAGTAGTGTAGTTTCTGCAGGCGCCCCATCTTGTGATGCCGACGAGGATGGTGCTGGGGACCTCCCGGAGCTGCACCGCGAGTAGAACTATGCTGAAGCTGGTCACTTAGAACAAACCGCCTCCTTCGAGTTGCTGCACCCGGGCTGAGGCTGGCGCCCACGACGTGCAGGTCGTTGTAGGCCTCCATGATCGTGCTTTCGTTCTTCCCGCGTCCGGGGGTCTGAAAGTGGTGCTCCCTGGTAGATCTTCCTGGTAACAAATCGTGCTGTTCATGGAGAAAGCGCACAGACTGCTCGTGCTCCTCCACGCCTGTTCCGTCGAGATCCAGCGCCTCCTCCGAAGCAAGCTGCTGCGCTCTTTCATCATGTTCATCCCCCTCTTCCTCGCGAATCATCCGCGGCCGCCCGTCGAGTAGAACGCTCTCCTGCTCGTGGTCGTGCGCCCCGATGAAAAACTCGTCATCGTCTTCTACTTCTTCGACATTGTCAATCGCAATTATATCGCCCACGTTTTCCACATCCTCCAGGACTTCTTCGGCGACCGGCACCGGTATTAACCCCTCCTGCTCCGACCGCTCGTCCGTGCGCTCCGGGTCGAGGTTGTTCAGCGTGTTTCCCGAGATATTGCTGTTGACCACCGTCGGATACTTTGACGAGGATGCACTAGACGAGGAGCCGCTGCTGGATCTGGAAGCGGATGAAGTGCCGCCTCCCGACGCAGTCGTGGAGCAAGCAGACGACTTCGAGGAGGAGAGCAGACTCCGCCGGCTTCTTCCCATAGAAGTTGTGACCGGACGATGTTGCTGATGTTGGAGGGCAGAAGCAGTCGTCTGCCCGCCCTGGCCAAGCAGATAACGACGTTGACCAGGCTGCCCCGCACTTCCGAGGCGGCGCCTTGTTCGCAAGTCCCCGGGGCGCGGGTGCTTCACCACCGTGACGCGAGGATCCGGCTCGTCCTCATCGATATACAGGAGGTCTTGATCATGGGGCCCTTGATGATCCTCTAGTGTTTCTACCGGATTAATGCTCTTGCCCAAGAGGAAAGGGTAGTAGAAATACAGGAGCAGCAGGAGCGCAGAGCCTGACTCGCGCGCGAGACACAAAGTCAGGGGATTCAGGTTCGGCAGAAACAGCTTATACAAAACCATGGACACGCCGAAGAGAAACTGCTGCAAAATCAAACCCGCGTGCGCGACCACGCGCTCGGAGCAGCAGGAGCCGCTCATGTCGATGTTTGTTGGCTCCGCGTGGCTGTTCGCAGGCGTCGGCGAAAATTGGCGACAGCACCGGTCCGTCACAGAAACTTCATTCTCGCAGATCGATCTTCAATGCTTTAGGGAACAAGGCTGGTCGTGCAGTGCTGCAATGCTTGCAGCTAGTACAACCCTTATACCTTTACCTAGTTGTACAACAAAAAGGATACGAAATAAATCCGGTCGCGGTCGTTCCGTGTCTTAGAATCAACATCATCATTCACGACGTGTCATTTTCCAGCAGGATCGGGCACTGTCGCTCCTTTGTTCTCCGGCGCAACGCAATCTTCTTACTTTCGTTGGTTCTCCTTCACCTTCTCTCAACATCAACTAGTAGCGTGACGCTCCCTTCTTCCTCATGTTCATGTTTCATAAATCAGATAAATCTTCAATGACAATGTGTTCCTGCTCGTCCCCTATATCACTTCTACGTACTTCACTCCAGCAGTACTTTTTTTCCGTGTATCAGGTGACAGATGCCTCGAAGGAAGCACTCACTTCGGAAAACACTCCCACATGGGCTGCCGGGAAGTCAGTACAAGCGAAGTTCAAGTTCAAGTTCTTGCGGATTAAGAACTGGCGTCTGGTGCGGCGCATCCGCATTCGGCATCAGCACAAACTCCTGCAGTAGCAGTACGTAGAAACCAACATTATCTTCATCGTAGTCCTATGAGGTGGTCTGTTCCTCCCGAACTTTGCGCGCCTCCAGCCCCCGCAAAAGCAAGGTCCTCGCCTCCACTTTTTTCTCCTCCCGCCCCCGCCCCCGCCTCCGCGGCCTGGGCGCGCTCGTGCTTTCGTTTCCACAGTTCGAGCAGGAACCGCCGCTCCGTTGCCGACACGTCGCGCGCGTCGATCTTCTCCAGGTTGGGCGCGGAAAGGATAAGTGGCTCGGCGTACTTCTTGTCGGCCACGGTGCACGGGTTCGGGTGGATGCTCAGCGAGACCGATTTTACACCCTATCAAAAACTCTGAGTTCACGAAGATCATGGCGGTGGGGGCGGATTTTTTCCATCATGGGCGTACGTTCCATTGATCATGTAGTGCCCATGTAAGTCTACTCAGTTGTGCAGCAGATTGAAGAAATTAATTGATGCCACTACTCTTCTACCCATAGACTCTGCTGCGTCAGAAAATTGATACCACTGCCACTCGAAGCACCGCCAACGGCAACGCCGAGGAAAGCTCCTATAGGCTACGCCCTACGACGCCTTCGCTACTCTAATAACTCTGCAGAGAGACATAGACCACTGACAACAGCGGCAGAGTTTTTGAACAATGAATCGAGAGCGTAACAATTCCCTCGCCGGCAGTTGCTCCACCACTTCGTGCAGGGAGTGCAGTTCGTTGTGTTCGCAGGCTAGACTTTTCAGCATGCGCATGCCCCACAGCGCCGCCAGGTTCTGCAGCCGGCAGTGGGTCACGTCCAGCACCTCCAGGGAGTGGGCCACGCCGGAGAGGGTGAGGGACTTTAGAAACGGGTTGTGCTTTAACGAGAGCCAGGAGAGGTGGTTGGCCGCGACCTCGCCGAGATCGTCCGCGGACAAGTGGAACTCCTCGAGCTTGTTGTTGGCCAGGTTCAGCGTCCGCAAGGAGGAAACCTCCTGGAGCTGCTCCGCCTGCTGCATCCGAGTTTTGTGCTCAGAAGCGGTAGTAGTTTTGCCGACGTTTATTTTGCTCGCTCCTGCAGTGGTCGTGCTTCCTCTGCGCGGCATGATCGCTGACGTGCTGACTGGCTGCCGGGGTGCGGCCGCGGGGGCTGCTCCGCCTTCTCCTGGCGCTGGCGTCCTCGTCGTGGTCGTGCTGGAAGCTCCCACACCGTCCTCTATCATACCACCAGCAGCAGCAGTATCGTCGTCTTGTCCTTGTTCGCCTTCTGCTTCCCTCCCCCAGACGGCGGCTAACTGGTTTTTGGAGAGAAAGATCTTGCTCCAGCGAAAGGTGTAAAGGTCGTTGTTTTGTAGGTACAGCAGCTCCAGCTTCACCGGAAGCACGTCGACCCGCTGAAGCTGATTGTCGTACGCGTACAGCACTTTCAAGTTCGGTAACTGCGCGGAAAAGCTCTCTCCCAGCCGGGTGATCTCCAGCTCCTCTAGATGCAGGTGCGTAATCCGCCGCATCCACTGCTTCGGAGTCTCCTCCTTGCCGCGACGAACCTGATCGATTCGCCAGCGAATTCTCATTGACGAAGGCCTGTGATCCCTATGCGATAAGAACGAGCAGGGCAAGCTTCTACTTCTAGGATCATCGCTTTGGGCTATGTTAAACTATGGAGGTACCGTACGCGTACGAAAACGTAGGGCTAGCGTATCTATTGTAGAAGTAAAAAGGAGCTCATAGATGTTGATTGTCTATCTATCAGATCTGCTGAAGTTGTTGAATCTGGAAGGGCTTCGTACCGACGTGACGCGCTTCTTCAGCATAGACATGGTGAGAGTTTTCGCGTCCATCGAGGGCTGAATCGTGGTATTTGCCTCGGTCGCTGTGGACGCAATGCCCGAAATTCCGGTCAACGGCTGCGTGCTCGTGATGCCCGATCCAGGCGTCGTATCGCCAGGATCGACGCCACTCATCTTCTTGTTGTTTTACTTGTTATATAAACGTCGTACTACTCGACACAGATGCGCTTGAACGTAAACGAGATCGACCACGGGTGAAGAAGTTTTAATTTCATAAGAAGTGCGAGTGCAACTATTATTGTAGTAATTGGGTCCCCTACCAATACCATCAATGAATATTCGAAGAAAACAAGAAAAGCAAGTAGTGAAAGTAGTCTGCACGTCCGCCTCCAGCAGGAAACCTATGGATGAAACGTCTTGGTTCGCAGCGCTGTTCGCTCGCAAATGCCATTCCAGCCCCTCTGTCGGTTCTTCATTTTTCCTTGTGTATGGGTCTTTTTGAGTCCTCGTCCACTCCTGCTCGTACCCGTACCGATTCAAGACCGGTCGTCCAGCCCCTCTCCTGCGCTACATTTTCCTCGGTCGAAACAGCCTTTTCATCTTCGCGATTCAGTGATGATTGCGGTTTTTCGCTTTCACCGCCCTTCGCTTCTTTCGAATCCGATCTCGCTGGGTTGGTGTGAAAAATCGCGTGTATGCGGCGCTCAAAGTCCAGGTGCGGCAGTTGGCTGGCCGCTGGCCCAAAAACCAGCTCCCACCTACTCCCGTCTACCCCGGTTTCCTTTTCAAACACAGTTGCGGCTACGGTTACCGCGGCTTCAACCCGCTGCTTCGCCCCAGTCCTCCCCGCCACCGCCAGCAAATTAAAATTCTCCAGGCCGTGAGCATGGTAGTCGTCCTTCGTTTTCTGGTTGTAGAGGTGGGACTGGAATCCGAAGTAGGGGTCTGATGCGGAGATGAAGCTGTGCCACGACTTCTTTGTTTGTTGATCTTTTTGTTTATCTTCTTCGACGCCGCGGAGAACAATCCCCGAGTACGGCTGATACTGCCACCCAAAGTTCTCGAAGAAAACGAGTCGCGGAGTGCATTCAGCGAAGACGTTTCGGTACACTGTCATCGCCACGCCAGGAGGCGGGTCGAACACGAGGACGTCTAGCGAGTCACCAGCTGCACCGTCGACGTCGTGGCTCTCATGATGAAAATCAGGATCGTCTATTCCATTTTGCCCCTTCCTTGAGGGGCAGATCACCTCTTTCAGCTTCTCCGGCTCTGGCGGAAGACGACCCAGCGGGAAACGCCACGAGATCTTCATGCCAGCTGTAGTGACGTCCGCTGTTTGAAGTTGTCCTTCCACCTGCTTGATAGAGCGGCCCACCACGCGGTTGGCGCTCGCAACCGCCATCGCGTCTACGTCCGGGGCAACCAGCTCGAAGAATGATGTCGGCCCCCGCGCGCCGTCTTCATCGCTCCGCTTATTTTCGTCAGCGGCTTCCACCATCCTTCGCACCGCTGCGCCGGCTAGGACGCTAAGCGCCGGCCCGTAGCCGCTGTAGCCGAGGAAGTACAGCGCCACGCGGCGGATGGCGGGGTGCAGGCCTAGGCAGAACAGCGTCTGCCCGGAGCTAGAAAACAGGTCCTGGTGGCCGCGGGGGCGCGCGCTCGTCCCGCTCTCGTCGACGCCGCTGTTCCGCGAGACTCCGCTGCCGACGTAGGCGGACAAGGTGCGCAGAATCGGCCCGAAATACAAGTTGTCGGGCGTCGTGGTCTGCGCCCCCGCGGTCCTGCCGAATACTCGCATGAGGATCCGGCGGTCGCGTTCATCGGTAGCGCTGGTCCATGACGTCGCGTCTTCTGGCGAGCCGTCAAGCTCGGAATCGAAGGGCATTGCGCCATGCGTGATGTTGGACGGGAGGCGTGCGCGAAACAGGCCCCGAACCGACCGCACACACGCCGTGATGTAGGATGCCGAGGGAAGCGGAATCCGAATCATGTCGATCTTGTTCCCAACTGCGCCATCCTCCCGTGTAGTACCAACTCTAACCGCAACGTGAACGTCCTCACGCACCATCGTCGATCTAGTACATCTTGTTCCTGCCACTGCCTAGTTTCACATTCGTGTGCGTCGCGGACGCGGTCCCGGTCGCCCACAAACATATTAATAATCACTTAAGTGCATCAACATGAACCGCGAACAACATGCATCACCGACGGTGGCGCCGGCGCTGAACCAAGATCATAGGAGAAGGTGGGGGCGAGGACATTCATTCTGATGAACGTGGTGCGCGAACATCGTCATCCCTCGAGCAAGGAAGAATCAGCAGAGAATCACCACGACGCCGCCGAGGATCTTCACCACCTTTTGTCCAAAACATTCATTGTACGGCTTTGCTTCTTGTTCTACTTCTACAAAATTTTTATACACGTGGTGTTCTGGATGTGCTAACTGTTTTCCTTCCGATCCGATAAATCCTGCCCGCAAAATGTAGTTTCATGCACAGCGCAATGTGTAGCCCTTCTGATTCTTGCTGCAGAATTCGTAAACGGCAGGCAGGCTGCAGAAAAATCTTCTACCGCCTGCCAGGTGCTCCTGCTGCTGCCGGCCGCGGCCCCCGGAACGCTACGTAGTACACTTTTACGCATTGCCTGTGGCTGTGTTAGACGAAGCCTAAAAACCTGTACCGAAGCACGTATGCTGGTGCTCTGTATTCTCGAAGCAAACTTGTAAACTTGGGTCCATCAGTCGGACGGGTAGCCCTTTCGGACTCTCGTGGATCTGTATTCTCGGAGTAACGCGTGCATCAGCTCTTCTCGGCGAGCCGGCTGACGACTTTTTCCTGTAAATTCTTTCTGAGGCAAAATTCAACTGAGTCTGACAGATGAGATGATAGCGTTAGCGTAAAGGTAAATTAGTGGTTTTAAGATTCTTTTGTCCACCTTTGGAGGCGCGTCGCGCGCGTCGGCGGTCGTGCTTGCCAATGCCAGTACAGCTCCTCCTTCGACTACTGTAACCATGATTCAGCTCCACCACCAGCTCGTCATCAACTCAAGCTCTTCCTAGTTCATGCTCAAATTTGGTGATGGCGCCATTCATTTTCGTGACCACGCGCTGCATTTCGACCGCCTCCGCTTCCATCTCCGCGATGTCCTGTTGGCGAAGGGAAGAAAATAAAGAACAACTCCTACTTACTGTATGAATCTTCAGTATCGGTTTCGGTAAAACAGTAAGTTAGTACGTCCTCCATGAGCTCCTTGTCCGAATCGAGCATCGCGAAAATGTCGCGCATTTCTGCGCGGACCTCACCGATTTCCGCCCCAACGTCCTCCTTCATGCTCTGGACCGACTTGTAGAAGTTCACGAAAACTGTGGTGTACGTGTTGTATTTGAGTGTACGACGTAACCGTAGACGTAACGTCTTTCTCAGAAACTGGAATACGAATACGATCGTCGCGATTTGGTCCATCTGGCAGCATGTACGGTACATTCGCGCTCCTGGGGCAGCGGCCATGACAAAAAAAGACTCTCTCGAGCCCCCTGCGGTTCGATTCATTGAGAAAAGGGGCAGCCGGAATGCCGGACTAGGCAAGCGGGAAGGGGAACAAGCCGCGAAATAAGCCGACAGGTCCAGCAAGATGAAGACAGTTGGAATACTAGCTGTGGCCGCCCACGGTCCCCGGATCCGACGAATGCACAGGCGGAACGACGTCGCACGCCCCTACCGTCCGTTTTCCCAACGCCCCTAGTGGGCGAGAGCTCCGCCGGATTGTAGCAGGCACGCATGCGTTAATGCCCAAAGCCAAACGTCTTTGTTCTAACAAACTATTATCTATCAAGTTCAAGAAGTATGGTACTCTTTTCGTCCACGTGTGGCTTTGCTGGATCCGAGCCGAGGTCGCGTAGTATGTCTCGGGCGGCGTCGGACCGGTCCTGGTTGGTGTTCAGGTCCCGGACCATTTTCAGCATCTGCAGCTTCAAACCCGTTGCCGAATCGAACAGAGACGAGGCCTGGATGAAAGGATCGATCAACATTCAATCCATCATCCAAAGAGGAACAGGATTACTCGATTGATAAGATATATACTCGTCATGAAGACAGAGTCGAAGTCAACCTCAATAGTCAAACCCATTTATTTTCATCATTTTTATCGCGGAGCTTCGGTGCTAACCTCGTCGCATCAACATTACAAACAAGCTATTAGATTTAGACTGGCATAGGCGTACCATATCTCTAGTGACTGGGTTTCCTCTGCCCGTTGTGTCGATGTGTGGCTTGGCACCGCGTGACGATGAGGCTCTGCCGCCCTTCGATGGGGAGCTTTTGTCTCCGGGAGGCGCGTCAGCGAAGGCACTCAGGTACCTGTTCGTTGACAAGTGCGATGTTAGAAGCGCCACATCGATCATGACGGCTGTACTTGTGCCTACAGAACAGGTACACGTGCAGGCGCTGCCTCTCGTCAGAGTAAGTAGCTAAGAAGAACAGAAGTAGCTACGACGTATACTGCCGTAGGCACCTACAAGCAAGAGCAATGCAACTGCAGACGCAGAATGTGTTGAGTGAATAAAGTTAGCTATAAGTGGACGTACGACTGATCATATTTGGTCGCGTTTGGTCTTGGGAAGGCGGCTTGGTTCACTTGGGGATTCCTCTTCATTCCGGCGAACGGCTTGTTCTTCAGCTTGCTGGACGATGACGACGTGGTCTGCTGGTGTGTTCAAACATTTTTGCACGGTCGCCGTCGTCTACTCATTGATCCAAGAATGCGTCCGCAACGGCAACGAGAATCACAGGAAAAGCGACCCGAACCAGCAGATTCAAATCAGCAACAGCAGCTGAACAAGCGCCAGCACGACAAGCTGCACAACTCTCGCAATCACTACTATGTATACTTTTTCTTTGCTGTTTTTACAATGAACTATCGATCAAGTTAAGTTTACAAGTCTAAAGTACCCTCTGTGCGGACAGGCTTCTTGCTCTTCCGTCTTGCCTCTCGAAGGTGAGAGGGTCGTACATCTTGACTTGGGGTAGTCTGGTCTGCGTCTTCGCGATGATGTTCAGGTCGTCCAGTGACGGACTGTTCCTTATGTTCCGCGAGAGCGGATTTCGCGGCGCTGCGGACCCTACCATGATTCGATCCGGCCCCGACGGTGTCGGGTCCGCTGCCCAAGAATGGCTCGCGCGAAGCCGCTTGTTCCGATGGATCGAGAGACCACGCGGAGGCTATAAGGAGAAGAGCCGCGCAGTGCTCGCTTCTCCCGAGTGAGTCAACTTTTTGTCGAGCGGCCCAGCGAGCTCCTTGTTGTGGAGGTCCAGCAGTTTATTTTTGGAGCATATTCGTCAGCAGCAACAATACGCTACAGACTAGTATAGCACCGCTTTCTTTCGGTTTTACGCTCCTTCCTTGCTGAAAGCGGCGCTGCGGATTGAAGGAGCGGGCTGGTCGGCGTGCCCGCTTCTACTGCAGAGGAGCGCGGCAGACTTCGTGGTCGAAGATGAGAGTATCAACCCCCAAACGCGATGTCGGCAGCGATGCAGACTTCTGGTAAATGTGTAGCGCAAGGCCTGCCCGGCCTATCGTAAAACGCGGCTGCCTCTGTGGAGCAGAGACCGGACGTCCGCGGATCAAATAAGGCAGTGGCTTGTTCGTTGGCCACAGTCACGTCCTTCTAGGATACCTTCTATCCCAGATAGGTCACTGACGCTGCGTGCTGCTCCTCTGAGCTCTATTCTTAGTGCTACCGTAATCGTAAAACCACGATGACGGTCGCTCCGATCATTCGACGCTTCTATTGATTTCTCCAACGACTTCGAGTGTAGTGAGATCAACGCAAGACCATTGGCGACTTTTCCTCCTGCTCCTCTTTCTGCTGCTGCGTCGAGTTCGCTCTCTCAGGCCGAGGGCGACGGACAGACGATGGCTTTGGCATTCCATTGATGTTGCAAATGCAATCATTGCTTCGCGTTTCGAACGTTGAGGAGCTTCCGCGGCCGGCGCCGATCGTAGTGGTTCCTAGACCACGACGACCCGCCCTCGCACGACATCTCCGCAGCTGTCGCGTTCTAATTTCACGTTAACTCGAGCTATATTCTTGGAACGAATGTTGATGAAAGTGAAGTAAGTAGTTTTATCTTCAGCGCACACTTGTTTCCTGTGGCGGTTTGTCCTTGGGTCAATCGCTCTCCTCCCAGCTCAGCCGTCTTCCGGCGCCTTTCCTTCTTCCGCGCCTTGTTTCCCGTCAGCTCCTGCGCCGTCCTCTCCTCTGCCGGCTGCTAGGTCCTGTTCCACTTCCTCTTTGTTTTCGCCCCCCGCGCCCCCCTCCTCCTCTCCCCCGACGCCGGCATCACCCTCATCCTCTTCCACACCCTCATCCCCTTCCCCACCCGCTCCCGTGAACATGCTCATCACCGATTGCAGGATGCCCGGCGCTTCCGCCGCCTTTCGCCGTGCCTCCCGCAGCCGCAGGTCCTGCACCGACCACATGCAGCAGAACGAGATCTTGCACCGGTCCAGGTCGAACCGTGTGTCCACCTTCGGCAGCGTCTGGCCCTCGTCCTCCAGCACCACCAGCGGCCGCACCGGCAGCGTGTGCAGTTTGTACTCCCGGTGCACCAGGCTCGGGTTCTCGGCGTAGCACAGCGTCGGGTCCACGATCGACGGGTCGTCCTTCGGGTCCAGCAGCTTCACTACCGCGGAGGAGGGTGTGGAGGAGGCTGCAGCAGCACCACCAGCTCCGCCGGTCAACAGCCTCCGTAGCATTTTCACGGCGGACTTGGCGACGCCCTGCTTCACCCGTGCCCCATTCTGGTACTGCAGGATCTGCGCGGGGCCCTCGCAGTAGTCGCAGAGCTCGAAGTCGGCCTTGCCGATGGGGGTGTCCGACAGGGAGAAGGGCCCGTTCGAGTCGATCACGCACAGCTCCACGTGCAGGTCGTCGAAGCGCACGTCCATCTCCCGGCACTCGATCTCCACCACCTGCGTCCACTCCGGGAACTCGGTGTCGTCCAGGTACCGCGTGTTTCCGATCGCCCGCCGGTTTAGAAACTTGTTGTCCGTGTAGTCGTCGGGGTCGAGCAGGTCCACGGAGGGGGAGATGTACTGGAACGCCGTAATCTCGTCCTCGTACCCCTCCGGCACGTCCTCGCCGCCGCGCAGCTCGATGTCCTCCCACGGCACGATGCGGTCGCCGGGCGCGCGCAGCTTCAGCCGCACCTGCACGTAGGGGTCGGACAACGAGAACGCGTCGGCCTGCGGCACGCTGGTGGCGGACCGCAGAAACACCGCGAGGACGAACACCTTCTCCTCGTCCTCGCCCAGCACCTCGCCAATCGTCTGGTACTTGCTGCCCAGTTCGTTGGACGCCAACTTCGTCGACCCCGGCACGCGCCGCCGCGCCGCACGCCGCTCGCTCGCGGTCTGCTCTTGCTCCCCGCCTCCCCCCGGTTGCTCGGGCTCGTCTTGCCCCTCCTCCACCGCAGGAGGATCCGCCGCGCTCTCGCCCTCGCGCACCGCCTTGCCGCGGTTGATGCCCCCGGCCCCGGACGGCAGCGCGTCGAAGAGCCCCTCCGGCCCCTCGCCCGTTTGCCCCTTCTTGGACGATTTCCCCCCGGCGTTCGGCAGCTCGTCGATCCAGTCCGGCATGCCCACCACGCCCTGGCGGAAGAGTTTCTGCAGGATCTGGGAGGGCTTCTCGCGGCCGTCGTTCGCGTCGCGCACCAGAACCGGCTGCAACCGCTGCAGCTCGGGCAGAACCTCGTCCTTCAGCCGCAGCGCGTCGATGGCCTTTTCGTACTGCCCGCACAGCTTCTGGAAGATCTCCAGGTAGTATGCGTGGTTGGTCACGTCGGATAGCCGGTCGCGCAGCCGCACATTCTCGTTCGCGAGCACCCGCACCGGCCCCCCGGCTCCGAGCTCCAGCTTCGCGAGTGGGTCCGGCAAAAAGGTGCACACCTCCGCTCGGAACAGCCGGTTCTTTTTCACGGACGCCTGGTGCTCCTGGAACCGCTCGCAGTTCAGGAACCGCGCCGGTCCGCGCACGTGCAGCAGCGGGATCTTCTTCTTCGCGGCCATCGGCTTCATCCCACCTTGCTGCCGAAGAGCTTCTTCGCCGAACTTCTTCGCTTCGTCGGGGTGCAGCGGGCGGTCGCCGTCCGTGAGGAGCAGCTCGATGTGGTCGCGGTGGCACGCCGAGAACTCGGCCAGCTCGTTGCGCACGGCCGCCAGGAAGGTTTCTTTCCTTTCCAGCAGCACCCGGTACGGGATGTCGAACTCGAACCGCCCCAGCGTTCGGATCTGCCCGCCGCCGGAGATCTCCTTACAGGTCAAAACAATG
>RXOD01005425.1:0-14164 GCA_005223375.1 Amoebophrya sp. AT5.2 | reverse complement strand
TCCTGCGCTTGGTGTTGGTGCGCCATCGACATCAGGAGTAGGAGTTCATCTTCCCCAGCAACATCTAAAGCGCGGGCGTGCGCAACATAGCTTCGGGTTGCTCGAGCAGCAAGCCTTGGAGGCACAGGTGAACACGGATCGCCTCGCCAACATTCTCCGCAGTGACGATCCGCGGCTGCTCAATTACGCCCCGGCCGCCAAGCGCGTGAAAGTTGTGCAAGCAGAACCTCCGCCCCCGAAGCACCGTCCCGGCGCGTTTGCCTTGAGGGTGCAGCAAGAGAAAGGCGGCACCGATCATCCGAAGGCCCTGGGCGCCAGTTCCGGACACACGTTCCACCGAGACCGATCTGAAGTGGGAGGTGCGGCTAGTATTCCGCAGGCTGTTCCGCAGGCAGCGGGTGCAGCTTCTACGGGCGGGGCACCATCGTCCTCGTCAACATCTTCCCACCTGCCGTTGGCGTTGGCTGCCGACCCCAACAAGAACATCGCTTCGTCTCGTTTTCTCGCGAGGTACGGGTCCGCGGTCGCGCGCGACATATGCAACGTTGACCTGAAGCAGGTTGCGGTGCCCCAGACGAAAGCCGCGGTGGAAGTGGAAGAGCAGAAAGCAAACGAAGTCCACTCCCGACTCCGGCAGCTGGAGCAGCAGGATGCCGAGCACGAGTCCAAGCTGGAGGTTCGGTCGCTCCCCGTCACCGCGTTCTTCTGTCGCCAGTGCAAGCTGCTCACCGAGAAGCGGCCGAGTTCCACCTGCGAGGCGGTGGGGCACACCGTCGAGGTAATGCGAGAAATCGCGAAGGAGCGGCTGGTTTGTGCGAAGTGCAAGTTCTCGGTGTACATTTTAAACGGGCGCATGCCGCGGCGCTGCGGCAAGTGCAAAGGGGAGAATTGTTGGCGGAAAGTCGGCTTCTACGCGGAGAAAGGCTCCTCGTCCACAACTTCTTCTGGCGGTGCTGGGGGGACGTCGGCGGTGACGAGGGACCTACTGGGAGGCGAGTTTCACGCGAGAAACGTGGAACACCAACGAGCAATCGACTTCGAGGACAGGCAGGGTGGAGGGGACGCAGAAGGGGACGGCTTCGGGTACAGGGGGTTGTGAGCCTGAGCCGACTGTAGTGCTTCGTTATCGAATGATTGTCCTTCCAATTCCATCGGATGATGCTGCGGTCAACTCAAAGATGAACAATGGACAGGCTAATCGCACAGCCACAGCATACTATCCTTACTCGCTTTCTCGTCTTTCACTTCCTCGCATGTTTGTAATAAGAATAGCTCCCCCAGATCACGAGCCAGATACTCTTCACTCGATGGATTAGCCGATTCTGCCGCGCGAGCTTTCTGAATCACCAGATAGAGGAGCTCCAGGCTCTGGCCCTACAACTACTAGCTCCATCGTCGCACTCGCAGTCGCACTAAAATTCAGAATAAAAACTTCTTGTTCACTTGCTTCGGTGTCCCGCCTCAGTGTCCTTCGTAGTGTCCTTCGTAGTACGATTCAAGCTGTGAGAAGTTGAGTGCCATGACAACGTCGGTTTTTCGTTCCATGGACCTGCATGCTGATTTTGATATTGCAGCGCAGTGCTGGCAGTTTCTTGGCTAGAAAACAAGAAGAACTCGTCGATTGCGCTCTTCCTTATTGCATTTGTTGTCCTTGTCGGAGTCGGTTCTGTCGGCTTTCTCAATGAAGAATAGTCGAAGGAGCGTTGAGGCTGACGCTCTCCCCGCGCCTCAGGCAAAAGCAAACGAAAAGTAATTGCTACTGCGTTCTTGATTTCTCTTCCCATTTCTTTTTCTTCCAGGGATCCGAGACCCCCCCACCAGGCCAATAAATGAGGTTTTGAGCCGAGGGCCCGCCCTCGTGCGGTTTTTATTAAACGGCAAGAACTTGGTGATAATAAATATTAGATTGACATTGATTTGATGCAACATCAGCAACTACATGATCGATGAAGTAGGGCTAAACAAAGATAAAGCTTACGCATGCGCACTTTCCCTACTGAGAGCAAGAGCTACACTAATACTACTGACGAGGGCTTCTATCGCTATATCATCAAGGTCACATGTATACATAGAAGTAAAACTAAGACATAATTCAAGTCCTCCTCTTCTTGCTCATGAATGAAATGGTTTTTTCGCGAAATTGCATATGAAAGTAGTTGAAGGCGCCCACCGCGTTGAGCGGCCCGGTTCGCCGAAGGGATTCGATGTGCACGTGGAAGACGAGATGAGCCGAGAAGTAGGAGTGCGGCGCGTGCGCCTCGCGCCTGCCTCTCGGCTGTACCGGTCGCGGACGGCCGAAAAAGTCCGCGACCGGTACAGCCGAGTAGATGGCGAGAGTGACGAAACGGAAAAGGAAGGCCCCCAGTTCTTGCCGATCTTGGTCGCGTGGGAGCCCGGGCTGACGAAGGCGGATTTCGACCCGGCCGAGTCGGAGCTGGATTTCGCCACTCGCGTGAGCAGCAACATCGCCACGACGCGGAGTTCATCTGTTTCTGCGAAGGAGTCTTGCGCTTCACCTCCTCCGACATGTAGGGAAACCGCCATGTCGGAGGAGGTGAAGCGCAAGACGATCGCCCTGATCGACCACCTCCCGAAGCACCGGCAGACCTTGCTGCGGCAGATGCTCGCCTTCTGCCTCAAATCCGTTTGCGACCGAGAGGAGGTGCACAAATTCCTCAGACAAAACCTCAGTGGATCAAGATTAAAGCAAGCCATGTGGCCAGGGGCAGCGGAAGGAATCTCAGAGGGGAAGTCACCGATCGCAATAGACTCACTGCACGTTATGCTTTCGAGAGACCATTTCGTGATTTGGTATCGTAAGTACCTGCCGATCAAGGCGCTCCGAAGGCGATGTCCTCTGGGGCGCGGAGGGATAACTTGGGGCGGTTCTTTCAGGCGAGATGTGATGATGCCCCATTGTCATCGAAGGGCACGACCATTACTAGCAATCAGAAGGTGGACCGATGGAGGGAAGGGGTCATGGCCCGATAGCGGAAAGTCTCGGCAGTAGTCAGGCCTAGAAAGCGGGGCAAATGATAAAGAAGGGCCCCGGAGTGGCAATCTAATATCATCAGCTGTAGGGCGCAGAGCTGCAATGCCATTGAATGGGCTGCCGATGATCCGGCTTTCTATTATCTGCTGCAGACGGCCTTTCTCCACGACCTGGACATCGATCCTAGAAAGGATGCCTCGCGAAGAGGCCCCCTAGTTTTGGACGAAAACGCTCCTTAGCCTTACGCTTACCACTACCACTTATAGGAGTAGCTACTTTCTTTACCAACATCGATCTGGTCCTAGCATCCCTGCATACAGCTCGCGGCGGTGATTCAGTTTTTCGGCGGCTACGAGGCGACCGCCCTCCGATTCATGCGTCACTACGGGTTCAAACTCGCCAAGGCGAAAGTGGCCTTGATCGACGCGATCCGGTTCCGCTGCCTGGTGTTGCCGAAAATTTTAACGAAAGGGAATTGCGGGGAGTTTCGGCAGAGCGGGGTGTTGGTCCAAGAAAGAATCCTCCCGATCCAGGGGGTTCCCTTCGGGCAAACGTGCTCGATGGAGGAGCTGCGTTCCTTGGTGCAAAACCCGCACCTGCTGGCGCCGAAGGGGTCGTTTGTGACCGCGGGCCAGGCGGCACTCGACAACCTGGAGGAAGAATTGGAGAAAAGAGAAAGGATGTTGTCGGCGCCGGCGCACGCGCCGGCGGACGCGGTCGCGGAGGTCACATCCGCGACCAATACTACTTGCGAAGGTAGTAGCGGGGTGGTTTTGAAGATGGCGCCCGCGACCCATCAACTTTCGCTTCCCGATGTGAGCGGTAGATCATCGGACCCTCCTACGAGAACGAGGAGCACGGGAAGTACAACTTCTTCTATGGACGATCACCTTCACGGGGGAGCTTCCTCCAGCACGTCGCAGAGCCGATTTTCGGGTTCGTCGAGCACGACCGAAAGAAGTGTGCGGGAGAGCATCAAGCGCGGCATGCGCTCCACGCTGTTCTGCTGGCGGAGTCCGGAGAAGAGAAAAGGGTCGCGAGCAACAACTTCCCGAACAACTTCCTCTTCGTCGCCGACGAAACTTTTCGCCCCCGAGGAAACTCGGATAGAAGAGGAAGCACAAGGACAACGCTCCTCGCACCAGCTGCTTGCGGTTGCGGTTGCGGAGGAGGATGCGCGCAGCGAGTGCGAAACCTTCGTGTCGGCTTTCGAAGTCGCGCAGGCGGGTCCGGATGCGATCGACATGAAAGTAGAGAAAGCGGACAGCTCGCGAGGAGCCGAGGACAGCACGACCACACCTTCCGGGTCAAGGGCAACGAGCAGCGACGAGGGCTTCGAGAATTCATCCAGTTCCAATCAACCTCCTCCTCCGCAGCTTTGTTCCATCGCCACGATGTCCAACCCCTCCGGCACGCCGGTGATGCCTCCTCCGACCCCCGGCAGCGCCGGCGGACCCCCTTCTGTCGCCTCCCCAGGGAGTGCTAGCGGAACAACCTTCTTTGGAGGTGGAGCAGTAAGAGCTGCCGGAGCATCGAACAATTTGTCGCAGTCACAAATTGCGCGGATAGCGGCCGGAAGGGTAGTTTCGGTTTCTAGTACAGAGGGTTCGGAGGAGACCATGGACATGTTGCAAAATCCGCTGGACCTAATCGCATCGTCCGGATCATCAAGACGGCGGTCACGCTCGTTCTCGTCCAAGGAACGAGTTCCCGCGTCCGGGAGCAGGCAGGGATCGAAGGAGAACTACAATAAGAGAACGTCAAAATCGACGTCCGCGAGAAGCAACTCGAACTCGATGAATTTGGACGAGGACCCATATTCCCCAGACGCGGTGATGCGGAAACACTTGAGGGTGTTTCTCGCCTACGACGGACACCCCGTGGAGTACTGGCAGGTATTCGTATTACTCTAGTAAAACTGTCCAGTATCTTCATTTTCTCCTGCACCTCCGTTTCACAGGTCTGGTCTCCTCCGATCATGCGGAAGCCGTAACTGATAGCTTCGATAGCCGGTGAGCATCACAATCTATCAGTGCCAAAAAATGTGAAATCTATATCCACCCAACATTTTCAAAAATGAAATTAATACCAAAAACCCCAGATCAAGCACCTGTTTCTGGACCAGATGTTTTTGAATTATTCGGAGGAGGAGGTGCAGCAGGCGTACCTGAACTACTTGGAGGCTAAGGAGCGGCTGTTAAGGGCCACGGGCTCGCGGTGTACCACGCTGCTTTTGGATTGCACGGGGGTCACCTTCTCCCAGATGACCTCCTCCATGCGGTACGTGAACCGGTTTGTAAAAGCCTGTCTCACCATCGGGGACACCTACTACCCAGACAGCGTGCAGAAAAGCTTTGTTTTGAACACGCCCTTCGTGGCGCCGGTGAAGATGACCATCGCGTGTCTGGCGCAGAGTACACGCGAATCGGTGCGGATCTTGGGCAAGGGGGGTGGGGCGGAGGCCGACGTGCCGGCGGAGATACTCACCCTGTTACCCCTGGAAGACTTCCGGGCGCTCACAAGCAACATAGACAAAGTGGCGCCGCAGGCGCAGGCAGGTACCTAGCGAAGGGGGCGATGCGCTCGGGGGGGGGGCGAGATTTTCCGGTGGTGGAAAAGCGCTTTCACACGACCTGCTTCATCAATCTACTTCGCAACAAATCGATACACTCTGCTACGGCAGCATGATAGAAGCACCACTGATGTTTTGGAGGCTTGTAAGCCATCGATCGAGAAGTTCGCACTGAGGCCACTTTCTTACCTATACTTCAACTGAAATTGGAAGCGCCGCGCCATGTCTTCAATCCATTGATTTTCAACTGAATCGCATGAACTTCAAAAAAAAATCTCCACTGTGGGACCACCAGTACGCTGCGAGCGCGTGCCTGCTCCCACCGTGTCGATTCGGAAGCCGACAGGAAGTCATGTTCTTCGTGTCCTCTAAATCCTGTCAGGAAGATTGCGATGAACAGATTCTTGCAACTAAAACAGCAGCGCCGCCGTGGTGCGTCTGACAGGTCGCGGTGCAGCTGCACTCACCAGTTCGCCTCCGAATGGGGGGACCTTCAAGTTCGGTAGAAAGTGAAAAAACATCCGTCAGTCGCGTAAACTAAAATCTGTAGGTGCCTCTGCTCGGTTCATCTTCGGTCGTGGTCTCTCCTCTGTTGCAGCTTGGCGCTTCGGACATGTTCTTTTTATTTTACTTTAGTATAATTTCAATTTTTATTCTTGTTTGATTTTATTGCTGGCCCGGTCCCGTTCTTCAAGAGACGAAACTTCTTCGCGAGTGCGAATGCGTTTTCCCATCCTAGTACGTGGTACCGGCTTACGCTGGCGAACTTGCAACCCCAAGACGCAAATTTAAAAAAAAAAAATTATGTTTATTTTTTAAGCTAATCCAAGAAAGAGATCCCTCCTCTCCTGTTTATACGCCTCAAGCTCCAGCACCAACCAACGAGCAGCGACGTAGATCGGCCAGCTGCCTGCCACAACAACGTACGTACTAGATCGTCCAGCCGGCAGCAAATACCACAAACACAGATGGACGACCAACGAACGGAAGTGAAGATGAACGCCGGCCTTCAGGCGATGCTCCGGTACCTCCAAGAAGAAAATGCATACGGGCGTACTGCTACACCTGCACAGTGCTGTGAGTACGAATACAAGAACAAGCAGAAGTCGGAGTCGGACGGACAAAAGGGCGACGGCAGCGCGGAGGGAACGCTGAGGTCCGTGATTTCGAAGACGGGTTTCTTCTCCCGGCTCAAACGAAGCTCCTCTGCAATTCATCGGGCACTTGGTGGGCAAAGACTCCATGTGAAGGACCAGGCACTCTTTGAGGATTTCGAACTGGCAAGGGCCGGCATTTTCGCGACGTATGAAATAAAAAAAATCGACACATTTACATACTCACCGACTGACAAGTTGTGGTTTACTGTTGCTGGCCGCCACATCCATGGGCGCTGGCCGCCACTGCCGAAAAAGGCAGAGGACTGGATTCTGGCAGAGTCGTACTGGAATTGCATTCGCCCCAACACCTGGAGCTCTGAAGCAGGCGGCGGCGCGAAGCTAGAGAAGGAAAAGCAGAAGTGGAGGTCCGACGAGCCCGACCACAAAGTGCTCCGCCATCGCCCGTCCGATGTTGTGAATACTTTGACTTGGCTGGACGTCGAGGAAAAAAGGTTGCTCAAGACGGTTGAGGAGCAGCAAACACAACTAGGAATTCAGGTATGGCACCAGCTACCCGCGCGTGATGAGCAGATGCAGAAATTGAAAAAGATTCAAGCTGCTAAGGAAAAGTATCGCAAAGCGTTCCCGTTCGCAACGAAGGGGCTGCTGCCCCTGATGATGCACGTGCACGGCCAGGTGTCGACGGGCTATGACCGCTTTTTGAATTTTCTTAACCCTGTCCCTGGGCAAGCAGTTAATTATAATTGGTGTTCTCTTGAAATCGTTCGAAGATCTGAATGGGTAAGTGAGCTTCTACGCTTTGTCGTTCTATTTTTTTTCGTGCTCAGCACAAAAATAGGACGACTATCACAAGCAGAAGTGAACGAGAAATTGGCAACTCGTACCCTCCAGCCTCCCAGTGCTCCTCTCTCCCCTGAAAGAGAAGCACATCACACGCGGCCTCATAGCCCGTGTTTCGTGGCCGTCCTCGACGTCACCCGACTCTCCCCCTGGAAGTCTCTCCCACTGGGAGCCTCTCATCCACACGCTCCCCTTCTTCGAAGGAAGCTCTTGTTGCGCTCGGACGACCACGCTCTCCGACGTTTTCTGACGCTGCCGTCGCACGTCAGACACGCACGCCACTCACACGGCTATTTCGCTCTCCACATGGAGACTTAGACCGGTGAAGAAAATCGCCTTTTTGGCTGCTCTTTCATCTATGGTCGTCGACCGTAGGCCGCGCCCTGATCTCAGAGCCGCCTACAGCTCTAGCAAGCTCTTCAAAGACCACTGCTGTCAGCTGCGGTGCAGCTTCTTGTTGCTCGTAGCTCCCTTACCGATCGGGCTTCATAAGCTCGATCTATAGACTTTCGACTCAATTTCAGTGCTCTTTTGAGCTCGCGCGCACACTCGTGTGCGCTGTACGCGAGCAAAGCTCGAGAGGAAAACACAATCAGACGATCACGCAGCAGCGTTTGGGGATTCGGATGTTCGTAGGAATTAAGAGAGTGTTTTAAACTTGTTTAGTGGTGTTCTCTTGAAATCGTTCGAAGATCTGAATGGGTAAGTGAGCTTCTACGCTTTGCCGTTCTATTTTTTACCCACCGCCATCCCCTATCACCACTGGTGCTGCTCCTCATCTACGATGGGGGCGTTGCCACAGCTGCGGCGCCACTCTGCCCTTGCAAGTGGCGTCGTCTCGTTCTGCTCAATCACATGACAGATTGGTCGGCATCATACCGCCACAGCTTTCTTCCGTTCTTTGAATATGTCGATTTACGCGGGGCATACCCCCCACTTTGGGCAAGCGGCCCTGAAGCTGTCCGACTTTCATGAGCGTTTGTGTAGGAAATTGGAGATAGCTAGGGAAGACCGCAAGCTGCAGGATAACAAGATCAACGCGCGCCTCTGGAAGCTATGGCATAGCGAAGAATTTTGGGCGAGAGGTACTATCTTTCCTTCGGCGTTGGTCAAGAAAAACACTAAGGCTCGTAATTTTCCAGTGCATTTCCCTTACACTGAGTTTAGAAAATACCACGAAGGAATATGGCGCGAGGACGAATCCGACGACGAGTATGCTCCTAAATCGGATTTCTATCCGTCCGGACGCGCATCGAAGCGCGACTCCCACCTGCACCGCGGATCCAAGTTGTAGAAGAAGATGCTGCCCCGCTGGCAGCGACTGGAAGACGCCAAGCAGCTGGCGTGGGGGAAAGTGCCCTCGTCCTTCAAGCCAGCCATCCAGAAAAAAGCAGGAGGGCAGGCCACGGCGGCCCTAGCGCTGCAGAACATGGTGCAGCTACAAGCTCTCGCTCTGTCTTCGGCGGGCAGCGCAAAGACTGTCGCGGACGAGCGGGAGGCACTACGGCAACTCGAACAACAGCAGCTCCAGGAACAATCGGACGCCTACTTTTTCGGGGGCAGCGCCAACAATTACGGAGCGTCTGGAGCTACATCGTCCTCTTCGGTGGGCGTCTCGCGCCCGTCGCCGTACGGGAGTTTCGGCTCAGCTTCGAACACCTTGTCCATGCTGTCGGGAGCGGCTGTTGCCCCGCAGGAGTTCGCGCCGCTCATGGACTCAGTCGAAGATTTGCAGCTACTACAGCAGGGTGACCCCGAGCTCTTCTTCCACGAACGGATTTCCGAGCGGGTGGACGTCCATAGCTCGATCAGAGGAGGTGACCAGGGCGGCTCCTTTTCGCTCCAGCTGCCGAATCGAGTCAACGTTCAGGACAGACGAGCGGAGGGTGGACTCATTTCGGAGAACGTGCCGCCCCGTTTCTTTCGAGAAGAGGACACCCAGGCCTTGCGCGCCGATATAGCCCTGGCACCGGACGCCAGACACGGTAAAGCCGCCTCCGCCGACCTGAGTTGGGCAGCTGCAGTGGAGCTCGGCGTCGAGTTTCCTAAACCTGACGAAGGAGTACACGCTGCAGCCGAAGGCGACACTTCCGATGAGGAAAAAGCAGACCTGCAGCGACACGTGGACGCGATTAAAGGAGGCTCCTTCGCCCCCGTCTCTAGCGGCCAACTGACGCGCGCCACCGTTTTGGCGTACGAGAAACAGTTCTCCTCCAAGTACAGGCCGCTGATGAAGGCGCGCGGCCTCTCCGGAAAAAGGAAGAACTTCAGCAGCCATAGTTTGGGCCTGCTGCAGAAAGTTTTCGGCGTGTGCGGAGACTTTCCGCAGTCTAGGCATACGTACCTATCACAAATCAAAGGGTGCGTCGAACTAGCTCATCCCTTCGATGGGCAGACGCAGCGGGCCTACGATCGCGCTTTCCGCTCGTTGATGAAAACGAAAAATAGGTCGCATCAACAAAAGGGTTTCAGAGCTTCGGATATTTTGCTCATGGGGGAGAAGATAGGCGGACTTAAGGCTAACCGCGACGCGCCGGCTATGCTTTTTCAGCACGAGAGCAAATCCCTCCCCGTCAGCGCAGAATTGGCCCTGCGTTTTATCATCGTGTGCTGGTATGCATTCCTTCGCCCGGACGACGCAGCCCATACGTCGAGACGTTGCGATCGGGTGAAAGGGGAAGCGCTGGTGACCATCCACTCCAGCAAGACCGACCAACAAGGAAAAATCGAAGCACAAGCAATTTTCCAGTGCAACTGCAGGTCCGCGCCGCTGTCGCCCATACCCTTGTGTCCCGTCTGCGCGTTGGACGACAAGGATTGGGACATCATGCAGCGCATGATGAAAATCCAGGCGGACGCGAGAAAGAAGGCGAAGGAGCAGCGGCAGTTCGAAGAAGACGACGCTCTTGCACAAGGCCTAGCTGACCCGGACGAGGACAAGTTTCCATCGCAAGTCAAGTGGAGTGCCGCCATCTGCAACCTCGTCGAGATGGCAGGCATCCCCAATCCCCGGGTAGGTGCCGATCTTTCTCGCGGTCGCACGGGTCGGCTCACCTGGAATTCATACTCGGTGCGAGTAGGAGGGGCGCAATCGGCACGCGACGGCGGTGCTGATGAGGACATGATCATGGCTTTGGGCAGATGGTTGTCTCCCAAAGTCAAGGAGCACTACAAAGGCCTCTCTGCATGTTTGCCGGACGTGATCCGGATCGCGTGGCCGGTACGCAAAGGCCACCTCTACTCTCAGTCTACCAACTTCAATACAAACTCGGATTGGGCCGCCGGAACGGCGCTCAAACTTGCGCATGACATCTGATTCTCCCACGCCCTCGGTACGGTGCGCAGATGCTCGTTTTTGAAAAAGCTCTTCGTCGAGAAAGCGATTTCAGCTCGGTCTCGCCTTGAACCGTGCGCGCTCGGTTTCCGTACGCTGTCGTGTTTCGATTTCGTTGAGAAATTGAGAGAAGGGCGCCTCTCCGCGAGCGATCCTTTTCTTTTCTCTTTTTTTCGGCAGGCGGCTTGAGCTAATCCCGAGATACACCTCTTCATTTACTTACCGGTTCTGCCCGTAGGTTTTTTCGCTTCAACCAATTGAAACTTAGATTGTTTTTTCGGCTCCTTCGCGATCGAAATAACGAACTAGAACTTCCTCCCAAATTAACATACAACATGCCGATCGATCAAGCCGTGCAGGACGCGATCGACGCGGCCGTCAAATCCACTAAGGACGCGGCGAGTCCTCTCGTGGAAGATACTTTGCACCGTCAGGCCTACGACTGCGCCTACGGCAAAGGGAAGACTTCCGAAGCGGCTTTGAAAGCACTGCAAAAGTCCAACCAGGAGATCTCGCCGCACCGTTGCCTGCCGAGCCAATTCCTCGCGATGAGCCGCGCCCTGGAGACCATGCAGTTCTCGGGTTGTTTCTGCCGCCTCTCGGCCGAAACGAAGCAGCTATTGCAGTGGAGCCCGATGGAGTTTCTGGCAGCTTCCTTCGCGAACAAGGTGGTCCCCGAGAAGCGAGTCAAAACGCTTCTCCGCTACATCGAAACCACCATTACGGGGGACATCTTGCTCCCGCTTGCGGAACGCGAGAAACTGGATGAGGAGGACACGTACGAGGCTTTCTGGAAGGCGGCCAAGTTCGTCTTCTCGGACGTCAACCTCCCTGACGTCATCCCCGCTGGCGGGAATGAGACCGTCGTCGAGTACTACACCCGCCAGGTCGAAGCAGCCTTCAAGACCGAGCTTCACGCTGCGTTGCGCGAGGAGCTTCGACGGAAAATGTCGGACCAAGCTACGCACGAGGTTGCCGAGTCTAAGGCTACTCGGGCCATGGACCTGGCGCAGAAGGCGATGAACACCGCCAACACGGCGAACCAGAAGAGCAGCAATGTGCGTGAACGCGACGGTGACCGCCGCGACAACGGTGGCAAAGGTAAAGGAAAGAACGGTGACAAGGGCCAGACCGGTGGTGCGCCTGCGCTCACCTGTACGCTCTGGATGAAAGGCATCCCGCACGACGAAAAGCAGTGCAAGAAAAACCATCACGGTCCTTTGGACCGCCTCTTCAGGGTGAACATCAAAGAAAAGCTGGGCCTGACGAACAAGGAGCTGGCCAAGCTCGCAGACAAGTAGATTTCCCCTTTTTCTGCACCGTCGCTCCCTCCGGTTCACAGTGGGAGCAGGCATCACGACGAGTGAAGGAACCAGTTGCAACCGATGCAACTGATGGCGGTTAGAAGTGTAGGACGTGTTAGAAACTTCCTCTACTACGTTTTCGCCCTTTTTTAGAACTTTCTATCTTTCTGGCTTACTTTTTAGGACTAGTACTTAGATTCATCTTTCACCACACAGCCATGAAAGCAATGCCGGCTCCCACGAGCAGGCATTGAAAAACGTTCTGGGTTGAAGCTGTTTTGCCACCTGCAGGGGCAGGCGAATTGATGACTCACGCCATGAAAACGCTGAATCTTAGCAATTACATTTTAGATTTCTCCCTCAAAAATCTTCAAAAACTCTCATAAAAAGCAGTTCCAGGTCCCGCCCCAGATGTCGCCCCCGACATCCAGGTCCAGCCAGGCCTCCGCGGCCGTTAGCGAACAGGTAGATTTCCAAGCAGAAATAATCAAAGACACAAACAAGCGAGTGTACGGAGTGGGCTCGGTATTGCCGAAGTGGGTGGTCGCGGCCATCGATTTCGCCAAGGAGAATGCGGGCGGCTCCCTCGAAGACAAGAACGCCGCCGCCGCGAAAGAAATGATTTCTTTGCACGCGCATTTCAAGCAGCAAGAAGCGGCTGACCACGCTGAGATGCCGCCTCACTTGCAGGACTTGTACGCGAACAAGAGCTTCCGCTTTTTGGAGGCCATGGGAAGGCGCGCAGCCGCGCGTTTCCAGGAGACGGCAGCCAAAGTGGACGACGTCGCTTCTATCGTAGGCCGCACAAGGCAGGGCCTGATGCATAAAGGCCACCTTCCTCCTACCGGTTTTTGGCGCGCACAAAAAGAAGACTTCGTAAAGTCGCAGGAGGAAGCAGCGGAGCTTGCAGCGGCCGAACCCCCGTCCCGACCGCCGTCCGAGCACTGGTGCCCAGAAGAAGACATCGTAGAGATGTGGAGACAAACGAAAAAGCACGTGGACAGCGGCCTTTGGCGGGTGGTGGCTTACTCCGACGAAGAAAAAGCCAGGAGCGAGAAAGGGCATCCTATTGCTTTTCCCGTGCATCAACGCGGAATAGTGAGGATGTGTGTGGACTACCGCAGGAAGAGTCGGCGTATCATAGTCCACGAAAAGATGCGTTTGGTGGGAGTGCGTGGAGCCATCGAGATCATCTCTCGCCTTCTCTCTCCGCATCGCTCCCACTTGGCTCTGATGCAGTTTAAGGACGACGCTACGGCCGACACCAACCTCGAGAAAGAAGATCGAGCGGTGTTGCGCGAAGTTCTAGCCTCGGCTCGTGCGGATTCGGTAAGAGCAGACGCAGACAGAGCTGCAGCAGCACTGAAGAAACGGGACGAAGCAGACAGGAGCCGCATCTTTCCCTTTCGATCTTTCTCTTCGAAGAAGGACCTTAAGGGCTACTACTACCAATTCGGTGTGGCAACGCCGTCTCAGAACCGATTGTGGGTGCCTGTGCCCAACTCGCGGAAGCGGTCGCCAAGCGGTCAGAAGCAAAGACAAAAATGGGCCCTCATCGAAAGCGCCTGCGCTTTGTTCGGGGCGTTAGTTAGCGTCTACGAATGCGCTCACATGAGTGAACTCGTTATGCTTATTTTATGTAGTAGTTTACAATTAATTTGTACTATCTACATAGATGATTTGCATATGCATTCAAGGGAACTCATGCTAGCTAGCGATATCGCGCTCTTAGATCTTTTCTTGGAGCTCTCGGGTTTCGAGCAGTCGCCCGACAAACACGAGCGCCATTCGCTCGTAGTTCAACGCGTTCTCACGGTGCTCGGCGTTTCGTACACGCTGGAAAAGCTGGGTGACGGCATCTCGATTTCCATCGCAGCAGACAAGATCCAGCGCTTGCACAACATGGGAAATACGCTTCTAGGCCAATTCCGGAGCAAAAGCGTCGACTTCGATTTGCTCCTCTCCTTTCGAGGCTTGTTTCGTTTAAGACGCATCAGAGACGCT
>RXOD01005424.1:0-14167 GCA_005223375.1 Amoebophrya sp. AT5.2 | reverse complement strand
TGAGCAAGCTAAAATACATCATTTTGATATAGGCTAGTGCTGGCGAAAAGCCATGGATTCGTATCTATGGAAATGGGTATGTGTCTATCTGCTCTGTCATTCAACTACGTACTGCTACTTAGTCTTCTTTTCAGTAGAAGAAAGGCTGGCCAGAAGCAGAAGCAGATAAATGTGGACTCGTCCTCAGGGTGACATATTCTTATTCTTGGTGATGAAGAGCTTCATACGGACGACGGGGTTGCGGAGTCATTGCAGCAACACGAGAACGACACAGCACTCATGTACAGACTACACGAACTCCCGACAATCACACCACATTTGGATAACACGATGATCCAAGCATTTCAATTTTCGTGGCTGAGGAATAGCAACAGATGGTGGGGTCTTCTTCGATACGCGGTGAGAAGTTGTAGCCACAGGAGACAGACCACCGGAAAATGAATCATTCAAGATCGACGCGAGTAGAAGGAGGTAAGAGCCGTGCGCAGAAGAAGAGATCGTGAGCGTAGTTTGCCGATTCACCGGCCTTCCGGATTTCACTTTGGGCTTGGCAGTGACCTGCTTACTTGCTTCCTTGGGCATCGACCACCTTGTCTTTTTGTTTTCGCCTGCTGGTGCAAAATTTCACTGTGACGGTCCTTATTCACCAATGAAACACTTCGTGCTGGATCACGCAACTGCACAATCCGTTCGTTTCCATATTGCAAGCGGCCTTGCGGACATCTGAAATTAAGCTGCCTGCGCCACACAACAAGATTAGTATCTTTCTTTTTCTCCGCTCTGATTGTGATTCATCTGAGATCATGGAAACAGCAGAAGATCCCGTCGAAACACTTGCTGTATTTTCATTTTGTTGTTCTTGCCGGTATTGCAATACGTCATGCCAGCTTACTGGTCGTCCTGAGTACCACGAGACCAGCGTCTGCCTTGCGGACGCTTGTGGCGCATTCATCCGTGTTGGAGACCAAGACGATGATGATGTCACATAAATGTCAATTTGCGGCCTGAAGATGATCCCCGTCACCCCTGGACGATCTTGCAATGCCGGAAACCAGCGCTGCATCTTTTCCCACTCCGAGCGGATCCGCACCTCGCGTGTAAGCCAAACGAGGCGGACTCGCGGCCGTGGTCGCTGTGCCTGTGTAGTCCTCCGGAGGTTGGCGGAGGACGACGATGCAATTTCTTCCAGCACGTTAAGCATCGGCGTGATGCCAAGTCCCCCGGCAATCAGTAGAATCTCATCGTATTGATCGTGGCTTGAAGTTGAACAACAAGCAGACGTTTCGTTTTCGTTCCATCCAGCGTTTCGTTCCATCCGGCCCGGGAGGTCAAGTGCCTCCGGACGAAACATCGCCAACTGTGTCGGTAGCACGAGGTTCCCGAAGTAACCGCCCCGCACGTATACTTGCCGAAGTTCCGGAGCTGAAGTAGTTGTTCCAGTAGCTGCTTGTACAGCACTCTGATTGATAAATTGAACCACCCACGGCGACGTGCGCTTTAGAAGCAAATGCAACCGCTCTTCTTGGAAGTGATGGTGATAGTTGTCAGCACACTCGTTATCGGGGCGGCCGCGACTCGTTTCCGCTTCCTCGTTTGCAGCGGTCCTTTCAACCCTGCACACTGAATAGGGGTGACGGTCCCGACTCCCGGGAGCGCGCAGCTGAATAAATCCGCCCGGAGGCACGACGATTGGATTTGCATTTAGGGGCTCGTCGTGTCCATGTCCTCGCCACTGCACTATCTTGCGGAGTAGCACAATGCGAAGTATGTCGGATGCTGCCGCGTCCACCTCCGCCCCCTCTGCCTGCACCACCGACCCGACCAAAGGCTCGGCTACTTCGATGAAATATACGAGTTCGCTTTTTCGGACAGCTTCTCCTCGTGCTCGTGCAAAAAAAGTTGCTTGCAGCTGTCTTCCGCCGCTCCGTCCTTCCGGTCCCCCTCTTACCGGAAGCACGAGGGGGCGGAAGATGACAGCTCCAAGAATTACAATCACGAAGAACGCTGCCTGCAGCGAGTGGCACGCGAGCAGGACTAGAATCGGTGCCCAGCTCAGCTTGTGAATGACGAGAAACCAGTGGTAAACGCCGGTCTCGCGTCGGAAGAAGGCAATGCCCGCGTTCAGAAGCATGACCAGGAGTGCGAGGGTGCCGTACGCGTGACCCAGAGACCACGGCGTCGGCGTGAAATCTAAGAACAAATTGCTCAACTCCTGCACGAAGTAGACCTCGTCAAACGACGCGCGCCCCGTCGACGCCAGCTTCCGGAAAACTATCGGCGCGACCTGGCACGCCATGTGCAGCACCGCGGCCGCGACCCCGATTGCCGACAGGCGTCGGTGAAACAACACGGCCTGGGGGTACGTGAACACCATCCAGAACATCATGCCCGGGCAGGAAGCGGGGGACGATATCACGGATCTACCTGCTGTTGGTCGTAGTCGTACCACAAAATCTTGCTGCAGCACCACCGTCGCAAGCAGGAACGACAGGAGCGAAATCTGGCCGAGCAGGGCGCCGGGGAACGCAGCGAAGTCGCGCTCAAACCGGCAAAACTCGCGGAAAAGAAACAAGGGAAGGAGAAAACACGCGGTCAGGAGATACAGCAGCATCGGCCAAGTGCAATAGGTCGGGAAGTACCGCAGCCGACACCGCGCGAGGAAGGCGCGGAAGGGCCCCAGCGGGGGCAGGACTTCTTCTTGACCGCGCCCTGTAGTACAAAAATTTGCAGGCGCGGGAGCGGGTGGTTCTGGCACTGGCGGCGCGGCGTCTAGCACGCATTGTTCGGAATGTTGATCCGAACATGTCGACGAGGAAGACGTGTCTCCTGAGCTGCGCCTGCGACCGTTTTCTCCGCCCTCCTCCACTTCCAACTGGCTCGCTCCTGGCTCGCGCGTTCTCGTCCCGAGCGAAGAGATTTGCGGCCGTTTGTTTCGTTCACGATCAGCATCAAGAATTGCCGCCACCTCCAGAAAGTTTCTGCGCCACCGACGCAGCGACAGCACCACGAGGGCCCCAAAAAACGCCACCGTCGCGAAGTTCTTCCCGTCCAGCCAGCCAAGATCAAGCGTTGCCCACTGCACGTAGCCGAGGCCGGTTCTCCAGTCGTGACAGTCGCTCCCGAAGTCCGCACAGGGGCAGTCTAAAGTACAGCACTCGCCGACCGGAAGCTCGCCCCGGGTGGCCATTTCTCCGTGCTCGCTGGTGCAGCAGGGGTCGCAGCTTTTCCTGGACGACGTGCAGCACAGTATGCCGGAGCCCATATGAACGAGCCAAGTGGTAAGTTTGAAACTGGTATAGTAGTTCGCGAGCAGGGGTCCCCACTTGGGTGGCGAGTGCGTCAAGGCGCTCTGAACCGCCAGGCGCGAGCGCCGGGCGGCTTCAGAGAAGCCCCATTGTGGGGGTAATGGGTCGAGCAGTCCTCGGGAGATTAGCCATCGGGAGGGATTTGGGAACAAGCCACGGACTAGATGAATGCTGTGAAGGGAAACAATAAAGAAACAAAGGGGGTGCTGACCATTGTCTGGCGACCTATTGCCAGCCTCAGCTCTTTTTTGGCTGCAGATTTCGATTTGTCACTGGTCTGCCAATCACGGATAGCTGCCGTCTTTACTTCTTTCGCGGGCCGCTACTTCCCAAGACATCAACCAAAGGCAAAGGGGAACCCGAAGAGCACTCCCAAAAAATCGCGTACCACTTCCTTGCCTACTTACCACCTGGCCTCGCCATAGCCCAGTGGACCCTTCTCTTCGTTGAGGTCGGCGGAGAGGCACTCCAGCGGACAGGGTGCGCAGCCGGTGGCGAAGCATTTCGCGGCTCTAAAGTCGGCACAGGGACAGTGGTGCGGCGTGCCAGGGGCCAGAAACTTCCGGTAGGCACCGCAGCTGATTCGACACCGGTCCCCGTAGCATGGCGGCCAGGCGGCCGGGGACGAAATTACTTGTGACGCCGTGGTCCTCGCGTTTTCGACTCCGGCGTCCGAGGGCGGCAGCAGGCACGGCGTTTCATCCGGCGAAACGACGACAGAAGAGTCGTCACACCAGTCGCCACACAGACGCGGAGCTCCCGCAGAGGACGACCACGACGAGAAGCTCGGAGAAAACACGTCATCTTCGGCTGAAAGCATCGGCGAGCTGTCAATCTACGTCTACTACTCCTCGGATCTACCAACAGCGCATGTCTCGCACACGATGCAGACGAGAAGGTGAACGCGAAGTCGAAGAGAAGACAATATTTTTCAAAGTACATATTTTTTTTCTTGAAAAACTGTGAGTCTTCATACCACTGTCAACTCGAACACCAACTGCCGGTCGGAGCTTGTGCTTCATACGAGCAGCCTCACCCTTTACATCGGAGGTACAAGCATCAACTACCTGCAGAAAGAAACTTAATTCAATGGAACGCTACAGCTACAGAAACACCTGCGAGCAGTGTCGCACTCAGATACCCGGCGCAGAGGAGAAGTTCTTTTGTCCTCGTGATCGGGCTATCTTCACCCTTAACAACATCGCGCAACTGCCGCGGAGAAAACGCCACGTCCTCGACCAACGAGCTCATCGTCGAAAGGCTCCCACAGAAGCCTGCCTGTAAAACATGTCTCCAAAACGCGGAATCCTGTGCTACCGAACCGATTATCTCGAACGCCAAGCACCCGAGCAAGTTACACGCAAAAGTTCCGAGCATCGTGACTTTCGGCCACTTCCGAATGCGAAATCTTGCCAGCAGCCCCACGACGGCGAAAATGCAGAGAAGCACAACGCTCAAAGCCGTCGCACCATCTGGATACTGCCCCCCTGGGCTCGTTCGCGGCGCTGCAGGAGGTTCCTTCGATTCGGTTTCGCTCGTACTCCACACCGAAATTGCGAGAAAAACCAGCGTCGCGGCGGCAAGCATCAGTGCTGAAAGCACGTAGACGGCGAAGACGACCGCTGCGATTGTCCTCGGTATTCTCATCGCTATTGAACAACAAGAGTCGTTTTGTTTTACCGTGTCGGCAAAAAGCGCTCGGGGTAGCTGCGCTTGTTCCGCTTCCGCTGCATCGCGACCCTGTCCATGCTGTGGCGCCACAACTTGTTGATGACTGCGAGATGACTTTATGTCGTCCACCTCCCCCACGTTTACCTGATTTTGTATCTCTGTTTGGCCGCTGGCTGTGGGTCTTCGTGAGGATGTCGCGCGGAGCCATCTCCACTCCCAGAAACGAACCGCAGCTGCAGCAACCAACGCGCTCACAAAGCTGAGTCCCATGCCTACGAAGAGGTCCTCGAGTCTGTCTGGTAGTGACGCGCCCACCCGCCCGAAGTCGTGGCTCCACGCCGAATAGGTGGTGAGGCAGCCACAAAGACCCGTTTTCAGCGGCGTGAGCAGTTTTTTCCACACAGCGGCGGTTTGAAGCACCAGCTGCGTATTCTCATCTGGCTGGCCCGCGGCGTGCTCTTGCTCATGCAGCTCCACACTTACTTTGTCCTGATCTGGCAATCGGTTTTTTGGCAGATGGACGAGCGGTCTGCCAGCACCCTCCACGACCTCCTCTCGTTGTTTTGGTTCTTTGCTGAGCGGCATCTGCAGCTGCAAATCCAGATCCACGCTGGACAAAAACCCCATCAAGAAGCACCCAAACAGGTTCGGGACAAGTGCTTTGCTGTGGCCGAGAATGGCCGCCGGAGTGTGGATGCTTAGCAGGACGCGCAAAAGACAGCCGGCAACGCCTGCGGCGGCCATGCTCGACACCGGGTAACGAAGCACACATCGACACAGGGAAGACGCCAGCAACAGAGATGTCTCGAGAGATGCAGCGTCTGCAGCAACTCGTCCGCGCGCTGCAGCAGCCGGTGGGGGTGGAGGTGGTCGTGGCGAATTATCATCTGGAGATACTGATACGTCTACAGACGCGCTGTAGTTGCCAATATCCTGCTTGAAAACGGGACGAGGCGGGGGAGCCATTTCCATTTCCAAGAAAGGCTCTCAGGGAAAGTTCCGGTGCTTAAGTAGCTTGGAGGCGCCGGCACCACCGACCGATAACGACATCGTAGCAACGTGCGACGTGGTCGCTGCACCATTGGGCCTGGGCGGGAATTGACATGCTTTTCCTCTTGCTTTCTCTCCCTCGTTCTTGGTCTTGCAGCTTATTTTTATCCTATTTGTTCCCCGATCGTGGGGATTCTCCACCTGGTGGTGGGATTGTCCAGCGTTGGTTCTCAACTCGTCAGCTCGGGAGTGGTAGCCTCAGAATGGAATGAAGCGACGAAAAAGAAAATATAACGGCGACATACTAACCTGATGACAGATAAAAGTCGATAGTTCCGCAGCAGGTAAAAGTTAAACAAGCCAAATGTTTACGAACGCTAAACGAATAAATCAATCACAATCTTCAACGGGTCAATAGCTGGAGAAGAAAAAGATTAAGATAGTAGAGCTGTGGAGCCGAGAATGACCGGGGCATTTCGGATTTGAAACCGAAACCTGAGAAAAAACGAACGTCGAGCATGCCAATGCAATACGGTTCATTTCATCGCGCTGGGTAGTGTTTTTGTATTCTCTAGTACTGGTCAGCAAGTCAGCGTCAGCCCGAGATCTTAATGTCGACAAGGACATGATCGTTGACAGTTGTATACTTTCGAACATTTTTGAAATACTCTTCAATAGTACGCGTCGTCAATATCTTCAGACACAAATCCAGAGTTCTCCCAGAGTGCAGGGCCAGGGGGTGTGGTCCTCAGATGAGGCAGGACAAAATTGCAAAAATTTACAATCGTACTCGATGCAGTGCTTCTACTTGCCGACCCGGACCCTGCAGAGTTCTCTCGGGTCGTTCCTTCGGGTCGGTTCTTGGAGTGTGAGGATCTTCTTCATACAACCTGTGCGACGAACGCAGCACCGGCGATGTTGATGAATAAACGCGACCACTCCTCCTTCTGAACGTCAATTTGGGAGCTTCGTCATCCGGTCTGTCGTGCAGTTCCAGTTTTCGCCAGGTTCTGGCTGTTGCAGCTTTACTTTATGTGGTCGTGGTGTGCGTGGCGGTGGTCGGCGTCGCCGGTGGCGAGCAGTCCCAGGCACGAAACATTGCTCGTACCCCGCAGCACGGAGAGGACGGACGTCCTCCTACAGCGTAACGCTGCCCGAAAAATTCAAAATTGCCCTGCCGGTTCATCTTCACCTCATTTCATCGCGGAGTGCGTCGAAGGAAATCCAAGGTCGTTTTGCAGGTGAAGGTGAACCCCGCTAAACGAAAACGCGCCACTGATGGAGGTTCTATATTTTCTTCATCTTCTCGTGAAGAGCGCTGGCACTCCTTGCATCAACCACTGCTCTCGCGGCCGTTGATACGGGGGGTTTCCCGTCTTCACTTCATCTCAGTTTAGAACATCAAGAAGAAGAAACAGTTTTAGCCATACGTCGACACTGCACTAGTCTGCGCAACGCCCGAAACAACTACGCACGGGTCTTCTTGCGGTTGAAGGACACTGCTTCCGGAGCTGTCACCTTGAACGCCGCTCTGCACGGGCACGCCGGTGACCAAGTACGGATCGCCGCCACCGCTTGTTTCGTTTTTCTTCGGAAAGTCGTCCACGATATTCCTGACGTCCCCGAATCCGGTTCCGTAGGGGTTGTTCTCAAACTCCCAAGACGGTGCTGGTAACGTGCCCCCGCCCCCGCCGTAGGGGTTCGGATCGTTCCCGCCCCTGGGATCTGCTCCGGTCCCCGACGTCCCGCCGCCATCTCCACCATCGTTGCAGTAGCCTGCTCCATCGATTCCACCGTAATTTTGTTGCATTTTCAGCAGCGTTTCGCGCTCCTCGTTCGCTTGTTGTTTCTTTTTTGCGGTGCAGCACGCGATCGTAACGATGAGTCCCGCGATCACTAGGTAGACGGCGAAACAGGTGATGATGATTATCAGCGCCGTGGAGGATTCGCCCGACGGGCGGAAGCGCCCGCGATTTCCGGTCACCGTAAAAAAGTCCATGCGTTCGGCCTCGTTGTCGGCCAGACAAAGAACCCGGAAGCTCGCATTATCCTGCAGCCACGTGCTCATTCGACGAGCCGCCACACTCAGACGACCCGCACCGTCCAAAGGCTTGAAGTGCGGCTTGGGCACAAACGGCCCGATGAGGTCGAGCGTGCCTAGTTTCAGGTGCTGTTCGGCTTCGTTTCGGGTCATTTCGCTGGGGATGTCCTCATCGGGATCCTCGAGCCAGTTCGCGCCCGTTTTTCCCACCACGTACGCACCCGCACTATTCGCGAAAACCATCATCTGCCCGGTCTCGATCTTGTGCGTCAGCTCGCGAAATAGGTCCGGGTGGTCCTGCTTCAGGTACCGAATGTTGCGTGCGAACCGCGCCGGCTTGCCGCCGCCGAGATTCAAAACCTCGCACTCGCGTAAGGCGATGCGGAAATCATCCACGTTAAACCGGTTCGTTCCTCTCCCCAGTTTCACTTCTCGAACCGCCAGATTGTGGGCCTGCGCGCCGTGCCGCGCCAACGTGTGCGCAAGCCCGTAGAACTCATCATCGATATCGGCGCCCACCCAGAAGACACAGTGGCCGCGCTCGTTGGCGGGACGCCGTGCCTGAACTCGCTGGAGCATGTCGCGATACGCGATGTTCACGGAGGGGTTCAGAAAGTGGTGGCGACCGCCGAGAGAGTCCTGTCTCCAGAGGTAGGTTGACACGAGCAGCACTTCGCGGCGGCTAGAGCTGGGAATCCCGGGGATTACGAACTCGCGGTCCTGCTGTGTGTGCACGCGGAGGCCACTAAGGGCACCTGGCCCGGGCCGCCGCGATAGCGCCTCACCAACATCTGGGGTTGTCCACAGCATGCCATCTTGCGCGTGAACGCCTTTGCTGCTTGCCGCGAAGAGAGTGAAAAGGAACACCCATGCAGCTGATGTCAGCACGACGAGAGAGTGGTGTCGAAGACGACACGGGCCGCACGGGGCGGCCGTTGCGCCGCGAGCGCGAGCACGCATACTCGTGGCCAGAGCGTACAAGGCGAAATTTGCTGCTCGCGCTTGGGCTTCGCTGGGACTCGGATTCCTTGCTGCGAAGTAGCGATGGCGAAGAGCAGTAGTTCTGGCGCGACCACGTTGGGGAATTCACAAAGCTGATGCGAAGCAATACGTTCTTGATGGATGTGCAGGTACGCGAGGGCACGCTTTTTTTATGTTGTGGTCGATGCAAGATAGAAGCAGTATGTATTAAGTGAAAACGTACTTTCTTAAGTAGCGCTGGGGCTAGCTGCGAGTCAATGGCTGCAAAGCATTTATAGGACTTCGACTGAATAAAGACGAAAAAAAGATGGGGATCAGGAACAGGATCTCGATCTGCGACCAGGAATTTCACGACGTATCTATGCTGGTATAAATCTAGCTATTGCGCAGTGCGAGATCGCATAGACAGAGCATGATACATGAAATGGCATGGACATGAGAAGTACGAGAACAAACACAAGAACAGGGTGATCACGTGTGACCACAGAAGAGCATTGGATCAATTTCTATCCGGATTGCAATTTTTTAATTTTTTGGTGTTGCTGCTGCGGCGCGTCGGTGGGTGGAGGTGGAGGTTCCGGATCCGCTGAAGTGCTGGCGACGTGGTCCGGCCGGTACGCGTCCGTCCAGCCTCACGAGTCCCTCCCCGTGGCCACGGGTGTATGAGGGTGCTCGGTCGCCTCTGTGCGGTATAAAATAAAATAAGCGCTGGAGCAGTCGATTGCAAGCCTGAACCTGTTCGCATACGGAACACCACTGAACGAGCCCGCAACATGTAAACTAACTCTACGGCTACCTCGTGCTACATTCATGATCGTCCTTTGTTTCCAAAAATTGATTTCAATAAAATTAGAAACCTACCACTACTATAGTACAATCCGTTCTCCCACTTCCAGCCTCAATAGAACATCAACGAAGGGCATCTGTCGTGTCTTCCTCTGTCACATTCATGATTGACTCCACTCGAATAGATAGAGGCGGGAAGAGCCTTTCATCTATCAGGAGAAGCGTTTCCTGCTCCACTGCATGGCCATCGACGCCAACAACGTGGTAGCGAAAATGAAAAACCAGTTCGGCTCATTGGTTGACATGCTGCCAAGCGCAGCAATTGGTGATGGGCTAGCACCTGCCGTAGAAGAAAAACACTCCGAATAGCTACGATACGAAGTAGCCGTTGTGGCAACACCATTGCCACCCATATGGCTTCCGTGTCCTCCTTGCATCATGGTCCCACCCATCAAATGGCGTTCGGCGTCCTCCCCGGCCAGGCCCGAAAACCCCAAAGTGGAGCGTGCTTCTTCGGGATCCGGATCTGCGACTTCGAACATATTCATATTTATTTCCAGGATCCGCGAGCCGCCATGTCCAGCATGCGCCGACATCCCTCCCGCCGACGTCGAACCACCGCCGGCGCCAGCCGTTGATGCCGTGCTACTACTACTACACGCGAATTGTTGCATGATTGACGTCGCCTGTTCCGATGTCGTGCTCGAATTCGCATTCGCATTCGCATTCGCATTCGCATTCGCATTCGCATTCGCATTCGCATTCGCATTGCCTCCTCCATGACCACCGCCTTGTAGTTCCACGACTGTAGTATTGAGCGACACCAGTTCCCGCTCCATCCAGGCGATTTCCGGTATTTGTGTCTCGAATATGTGTCCCGTGCAGATATGGTGCATGTAGTTCAGCAGTGACACCGTTCCCGCTGCGTCCCCACCGCCCAGCGCCACTGCACTCCCGCCCCCACCTCCGCTCGAAGACAGCTGGGTCTGAATCGCCGGTATGCTCATGGCAGTTGTGCGTAAGGTGGCATCGCTGCAGTTCGCCACCGACTTTGCGGGCGCACACGCCCAGTTGGCGTAGTAGATCTCGCACATCTCCAGGGCAGCCTGGTGGTGTGGCAGCATCCCGAGAAGGAAATCGACGTCGGGGTTGCCCGTCCAATTGAACGCCATCTGGGTGTGCATCTGCATGTTCAGCCGTAGGTACGACGTGATCGACGGCTCCGCGTGTGGCGAATGCAGGTTGCCGCAACCCATGAACATCGAGGAGTGGTCGTTGTGGGTCGTCGTGTGGTGGTGTTGCTGAAGATGTTGGCCCCCGCCCCCGCTCACCCCCGCCAGCAGCATATGTGCGTTGTGCACGCTAACCTCTCTTTCGCAGCTGGTTTGGTTTGCGCATTTGCTCGTGTAAGTGGGCATCATCTGCATTTTTTCGAGCACGTCGGTCATCTGCTTCGCCTCCCCCGGCTGCGAAAAATCGTACTGCCACGCACCCCACTTCTCCGCGCCGAACGTGATGTTGTAGCACAAGCTCTCGATGCCGCTGTTGTAATTGCTTGATCCGCTCCACCGCACCTGCGCCGCCCACACGTCGCACATGTCGCTCGCTGCCTTGTGGTGCGGAATCATCTGCGCGAGGAAGTCGAACTCGAGGTTGCGCGAGCCTTGGAAGCTGATCGCCATCCCGGCGTGCATCTCGGCATTGATCAAGGCGTACCGCCGCGTGTGCGCGGTCGCCGCCGCCTCTCCACCGCAGCCGTGGAACATGGGGGACAGGGAAGTCGCAGCCGCCATCGCGGCAGGCTGCGAGTATCGCTCGACAAAAGTCGAGTAGTTCGTCGGAGACATCAGCATGGTGGCGGTCTGCGTTTTTTTAGTTGGGCGTGCTGTAGTCGACGATGATGTAGTGGGAGCTACAGCTACCTTCCACTCGGAATATTCCAGTGCCGCGAAGTATCGCCATTGCGAATACAGACGCACGAGAACAAGCAGGAAAATACAAGCCAAAACGAAGACCTGCTTGCAACAAATGGTTAGAAGTTCGCTGTTAAACAGAAAGATTTTTGAAGCTGAAGATGTTGAGGAACGATTCCCCTAGGGCAGGAAGAACACTAATACTCCGGATTAGTAGGTTAGATAGGTACTCTTATGGGTTTTATGGTTTTCATTCATCATGTTCCATATAGCTCAAGGGCCCTGCATTGTGTTGATTTGGTCCCTTGTTCTTGTTTGTTTCGTCCGTAGTTGCTGCCCTTTGGGCTATCCTTCTACGGATCTCACGGAACTAGTACCGACGGAATTCAGGCCCTGAGAGAGAGAGAGAGATGGCGCAGAGTGATCCCGACCGTAGTGGGCATCTTACCACACCGAGGCATTAGTGAGGGGACGATAACAATCACGAGCACGTACGACCATGGTGGTACGCCTCTCCATCATATTCTCTCAACGACAACGAAGGCCAGTGTCTGCTTTACACCGATTCCGAGCGAGTGACCGTAGTGACACGCTAAGAAAACGTGACCGCCCAAGCCCCGGAAGTCATCAAAAGTAGACGGGACAGCTACCGACCTGATTTAGCCCCACCCGCCCGTTTCTTGTGGATTTTTCGGGTGCCCACAGAGGACCGTAGTGCTCACACCCTTACACTAACGAGGCTAGAGTGGGGTAAGCAGAGCATGTCGCGCACCGGGTTTCGGGCCGTATCTAGGCGACGCAATAACGAAGTTCGAAAATAGATTCCACACGCTACGAGACCGATGGCATTCCTTTGCGATCGCTTACCGATACTGTGGAGCATTTTCGTCATTCCTGCCCTGCTGGCAGGTGTTTGAATTTGGTCGAACTCACAGAAGACCTTCGTCGTTATTCAAGCAACGAGCTTTGTATGCTGTTTCTGGATTGCCTATGATTCTTCTCAGCACATCGAGAGAGATTCAGTCATGTTTTCCCGGCGCCGACTGTCGTCTTCATTGGCCACGACTCGTGTTTAGCGCTAGCAAAACTTCTCTTCAAAGGTCAAAGAGTCACAGTCGTGAGCTGTGACTGCCGCTCTCTTTTCCTGCGGCGCTCAACACTTGCATCTGCTCGCAAGAACCCATGTTGCTAGAAGTTCTCATCCGACGTTCTTCCACCATGGCAAAAAACTTCGTCATCACTGCGCGGTACTCTTCTGGATACATTTTTAAGTTCCCGCAGTGCGGCGCGTTTGCAAAGGCGTGGCTCCCAACGTGCTCTTCGGATTTGCAGTAGTCGATCCTTTCCTTTATGCACCTTCGGATGAGCCACGATTCGCACAAGTCGTCAGCCTCGCTGAAAGCTAAAAAGAGCAGCTTCTCCGCCGGGCAGAGCCGCGCAACCGCCCGCACGAGTGCCATATTCGGCGCGTCTAAGGACACAGGTTGGTCGCTTTGTTCCAGTTCTTTTTGTTTCGCCGCGACGCTCCCGAAAATCTGCGAAGCCCATGTCGGCAAAGCATGGCTCAAGACGCGCAAAAACTTCCGCCACGAGAGGTGCCCGGGGGCGCAGTCCAAGAAAACGGCGTCGGGTGCCGCGAGCGAGCTCTCGAGCAAGGTCTGCAAAAGAAAAACTCCGTTGTTGGAAAAGCAGATGAACGTTCCGCGCAAGCATCTGTCCTCCCGGTCCTTTTCTACTTGGGGAGTTGTCGCCGCCGGCAGCTCCGTTCGGGAGTCGTCTCGGGAATTTCGAGAAGAACCCTTAGCGGCCTCAACGACGGGAAGCCGCAACAAAGACACGAGATCAACTACTTCGCGCGCAAACGTGGCGCGGGCGGAAGCGAAAAGGAGCTGCCGCGAGTTGCAACTGGTCTGCACCACGTGATACTTGCCTTCTGGACACAATCGGGAGTAGTGCGCGACCGTACGGGGACTAGAAAACGCCCACCCGAAGACAAAAACAACTCCGTCGGCTGCCGCATCGCCGGCGCACCGTCGCAGCCAAACCTCGTGCCCGGAAGCCGTGCGATGAAGCGCGAAGTCCTTCATCGAGCGGCTGCGCAATCCTGCACGAGAACGACCGCGAACCCGAAGCAAGGCACAAGGATTCAAACTACTGGACAGTCGCTCCGAATTCTTTTCCGGACGCGCGTCACCCTCGTCTGTCGCGCTCCCTAAGATTTGTGCGCACGTAGAAGTGCCGTGCTATTTTATCTCCTGTCCTCGTCGGACTCGGACTTGCGCCTCATTTTTCTACGAAGTGTCCCGCGCCACGCCCTCGCCCTCGGGATCACAGCTTTCCGGCGGGCCCCTTATGGTACGCGCAGGCGACCGCGCGGCGCGATGTCTTCTATTACGGGCATCGCCGCGCACAAAATCGGCGCAAACGCGGCGCGGAAAAATTTTGCGCGACAGCGTCGAAAAATCTCACGCGCGAGCGTG
>RXOD01005423.1:0-14177 GCA_005223375.1 Amoebophrya sp. AT5.2 | reverse complement strand
GTTCTTTCAACTCGCGGCGCGTCCTTTTTCCCCTCTGCATTGCTTGAAGCTTCGTCGCAGCCTGGGTCTGCTCTTGCCGCTTTTGCAAATCTCGGCGGGCCATTTTTCCTCGCTGGCGTGCCTGAAGCTTTGTGGCTGCCTCGTTTTGCTCTCGTCGATTGGCCCGAAGCTCTTCCACTTCACGCCTCGCTTGCTTCGCTCGCGCTCTGGATTGAATTTTCACTGCAGCTTGTGACTCCACCTCGTCATCTGCCACATTCTTTCCGTCCCCGTCGCCATCGTCTTCATCAACTGCTACCTCTACGTCCTCTACGCCGACACTCGTCGCTCCCCGCTGTGTCTTTTCTGCTGCACTTCCCCTGGCGGTGTTCTTTCGTTTTCCGTCGGCGTCTGCCCGGTCACCGACCAGCTCCCCCTCGTCGGCACTTGATGTCGCTACGGCTGCATCACGCTCGGCCGCATCCTCGGCTCCGTCGACCAGTGTGCGTGGGTGTGTTGACGCAGACTCGTCTTCGTCGTCTTCAGGTTCTTGGTGCTGGTCGCCAGCGCCTGCGCCGCCTCCCTCTGCGCCGGACGACGACAGGGAGTTCTTGTCTGCTGCAATCGCGTCGTCTGCGTCCTTGCGGTTGCCACCTCCCGATAGTACTTTGCTTCTTCCCAGCAGCGTCGTTCCGCCCCCCACGACGGCATTCACGCGCAGCCGATTCAACCCCCCGCAGGGATTCAACCGCAAGCACAGGTGCGAGAGCCGGATGCCGTGCTGCTGCAGCGGCAGCGTGATGGTTGTTCCCGCGTACGGCTTCGCGTACAGACGCGGCATCAGGGGAACGAAGTCTGCCGCAAAACTACTGCCATCAACGCCAAAGCCCCGTATCCGCGGCAGCTGCTCCGGCGCACGTTTGATCGCCGCAGGGGAAAAGAACTCTTCCTCAAACAGGTCGGAGGCGCAGGTCAGCCTCGCCTCCAGGTCCTCGTCTTCCCGCTGGTCCTCCCGTTCCGCGCGCGGCTTTCGCAGCTGCTCGATAACGTAATTGTTCACCTCGTGCACCTGCTTCTCGTAGCGTCTAGCGTACTCCGCCTCGGCGATGTAGCAGCCGTAGAGTTCCACACCGCGCGGGATCTCCTCCACGAAGAACGAGAAGTCCAGGCAAATGGACTCGACCGCGACCCGGCCCGCGAGACTCGGGGCCAGCTTCACGAAGACCTGTTCGAACGCGTGCGCGCCGGCGCGGCCGCGCTGCGTGAGAAAGCTGTCGAGGGGCGAAAGCGGCGGTTGGTCGAGCAGCAGGCGCGCGGCGGGACCGTAGGCTTCGTCAGAAGCGGAGAGGATCTTCGCCCCGAACCGCTCCGACGCGATATTTACGCGTTCGTTGTCGCGGATCTTCGGCATGTTGGCGCGAACTACATCAGCGGAGGGCGCGCCACTCGACATCTTTTCGGCGCTGTTTCTGTCCAGCAGCGCGCGCGCCCTCGCGGCGTGTCCTTTTGCGTGATTTTCCGCCCGCGGCGCCACCACATGAAACCGCTCGCAGAAGTGCCGTATCGAGTGATCCTTCAGGAACGCGACCCAGCGCTGCGCCGCGGCGTTGGCTTGCTCTTTCTTTTCCTTGGCCGCTAGCGCATCCGCTTCCGCCTGCTTCTGCTCCTTCGTCTTCGGAGGTTGCATGCCGTCGACCCCAGCGGGAACAAGCGCTCCGTCGTTCTCCAGCTCCGCGTCCTCCTCCAGGTCATCGACGTGGCCCAGAAACACGTCCTTCCGGTCTTTCATCGCCGGCGGAATCAGCCGCGAGAAGAACGTATGCGGTGCGCCCGCCTCGCGCATCTCCTCGAGCAGCTCCGCCTCGCGGAACAGTCCCAGCCGGGTCACCGACCCGTCGGGGTAGATGCGAAAGTCGAACCGCGTTTTTCGGTTCGCTCGCAGATCGGATGCAAGGAGTCGCGTTAAATTCTGCTGCTCGCTCAAACCGATGTACCACCACTGACTGCTGTGGCCCTGCAAAGCTACTTTGGTGGGCACGATCGGCCTCGTTTGCACCGCCTGGCGGAAGAGGATGGGCTCCCAGGCGCTCGTCTCCGCGTCCAAAACGAGCAACTGACAGCCGGAGGGACACTCGCTGTGCTCGTGGTAGATCGTGTTTACATGGACCAAATCGAAAGGAGCAATGGAAGGATCGAGCGCCTTGGTCGCGCTTTTTCGCTTTTCCTCTGCTGCACCTGCTTCGCTATTTTCAGGCACAGCTGCTTGTTCTCTGCCAACGTGCGAATGCGACTCCCCGTCCCATGTGTGTCTTTCCGCCACGAGCATCCTTTCGTACCGCACGACTTTCGGATAGTCTTTGTGATACGCGAGTCGCACCAGGTCCGCGCATTTCCGGCTAAAGAAGCGGGGATCGATTTCGAACGTCACAAAATCGAAGTGGTTGTGCGCGAGGTTGTGTCGCTTCGTTTCCCAGCTGTCTACGTGAAAGCTGCCTCGGTGGCTGTCATTCGGCTTGCATTCTGGGATGTGGGCAGAGAACAAGTGCGTGGCCAGACCGTGCGACTCGTCGCTCGTCTTGACCACTTGCGTGGTGGAAAGACACACGAAATTCAGCGGTGCGAGCGGGTCGAGCCAGGACCGAGCCGGGAAGCGGGGCTTTGCTCTTGCGCTTGCGCTGTGGTGCTTGGGTTGCGGAAGGCGGTCGAGCAGCGTTTGTTTCAGCACGCTCACGGCGATCCGCTCGGGGAGGCCTAGCGTCGTTGTGGCTCTTTTCTCTGGAGGCGCGGGCGCGACCACTGTATCGTCCTGCAGAAAGGGCAGCTGCCGCTCGAGTTGCGTTGGCAGTGCGTCTGACCAATTCAGCGCGCCGGCTCCTGACCGTGGTGCCGATCCCCAAGTCTGGGCCTCTACCCAACCCTCGATCCGCATCAGATCCAACGTTAGCGCAGCGGCCAACTCCTGCGACCGGGCTTGCGATCCAGCGTCGAGGGCCGAGCTACCCGATCCCGCATCCCGTGCGACCACCAGTCCCCTCCCTGCGTCTGGTCCGGCGAAGCACACCACGAAATGCCCCGCCGCGCCCAGCATTTGGTAGGCTAGGTGGTCCTGCCCCATTTTCGCCAAGAAAAGACCGAAGCCGACCTGGGCACCGAAGAGCTGCAGAGCGCCCTGTTGCGACGCGCGATTCTCAGCGTTCAGCATTTCCCGGGCGGTTTGGTGCAAGGGAAAGCAGTCGAGTGACGACCCACTGCGAGATGCGCCCCGAGGACTCTCAACGCAGAAAGCCGTGGTCAACTTCGCGATCAAGTGCGCAACCGCACCAACCGCACGAAGTGTCCTCCCACTGCTCGTAGCGTTGGCTGCATCTTCATCATCTTTATCCGACTGCAGCACGATAATGGCCGCGTCCCGACTTTCGGCCGTTTGTGCGTCTTCTACTTGTTCCACCGGCTGAAACGGAGCGACCAGAACCGCTGTCACCTCGTGATCCAACCGCACCTTGCGCCGGAGCCACGCAGCGATCGCTTTATCGAGACCCATTCGCGTCGAGGCCACCGCGTCTTCGGACGTAACCGACTTTTGTTCAACATCGGAGAAGGCGTACACGTCATCCATATCAGCTGCGGTCAGCCGTTCTTTTTGGAAATCCACCTCGTTGTCGTACTCGAGGCTCAACTCCAGCCAGTTCTGGACTGCTGTCTCCCATTCCTTCAGTGTCGCTTCTGCTTCGGTGTCGGACGACGTCCTGCGTCGTCCAGTTTTTGTCCTCTGTTCGTCCTCTTCCGAACTTGATCGATCGAACTTGATCGCGAGGAAAAACTCGTCGAGCAGCGCCTCGAGTGCAAGATAGCCCGCGTCCGAGTACTTGAAGCTGGACCCTGGCTCGCGATTCATCTCGCAGAAAAATGAGGAAGCCTGCTTCCGCTCCCGCCGCCGTCGCTTTCCGTTCTTCTTTTTCTCCACCTCCACCGTAGATGGTCGTGATGCATCAGTGGCCTCGACCACGGCTCCGTAATCCAGCAGTTCCGCGACGGTCAATTTGTCTGCGCGTTGCTGCATTTTTCGCGCGCGCATCTCCCGCATCGTCTGGCTTTGTTTATTTCCGGAATTGAACGTCGTGGAAGCCGGAGAGGACGGTGGGCCTCGCACAATGTCCCTGCGCACGAGCATCTGGGAAAGCTGGTTCACTGGGGTGGCCCAAATGTCCACCCCCATGTGGTTGAACAAGTCTAGCGCGAACGCTGTAAGAACCGTGTTCCTCGTGGCACCCAGAACAGACACAGCAGGACTGGCTGGTGCAGAATCCGTTTCCGCAGGAGCTTCACTCCCACTTCTTGCGACGAATGTTCCGCGACAGAAACAGCGAAACGTTGCGTTTCTCTGGTTCTGCTCGTCTTGTTCGTCACCGGAGCTTGTGGCAGTTTCAGATGCAGCCGGCACCACAGCGCTAGCGCTCCTAGATGCAGAGCCTTCATCTGCGTCGACGAAATCTCCCTCGCCGACAGAAGCGTTGTCGTCCGCATCACCGCCTTTACCCTGATTGTCTTTCTCCTCATCGTCGACACCGTTTTCATCCTCCCGCCCATCCCCGTCTGGTTCTGAATCCGGATCGGTGTCCACGCTGAGAAACGCCTGTCGCACCGGCTCGAACAGGGCCTCGCTCCGTTCAACTAAGTCAGAGGCCAAGATTGGCTGCACGAACGAGACGCAAAAATCTCCTGGCTGCACACCTATCCCCTCCTGCGGCAACTTCGTTCTCGTCTCCGCGAGTGCCCGCTGTACGAGCAGAGAGCGGAAAACCACGGGGCCATCGAGCGAGGGAACGGCGTCGCCTGCGGGTCGTTCAGTATCTTCTCCAAGCAAAACTGCAAGGCGCCCGCGCAGTGTTTCTTTCACCCTGCTCACACCCGCGTCATTTGAAGGTAGTTCCTCAGAATTTGGAGGTTGTTGATTGCCTGTGGTGCCCTCGGCTACGTCAACCGTAGCTGGGGGTTCCGCCTCCTTCTCGATTACGATTCCGAGCTCCTCCAAAAGCTCCCCAAGAAGTGGCGAATCGCTGTTGGAGGAACTCAACATTTCGTCGACCAGCACGTCCGAGAACCGATAGCAGTCGTCCTCGCTGCGCAGCAGCTCTCTTGCGGCGAGCACCATCGGGATCGCGTAGGTGCCATTGTTGAGGACGTTGCACATGACGAGCGACGCAAGAGCAGCCTCGTCCTGCAGCGGGCTCCAATACTTCCGCCGCCCGAGGTCCGCAGCAGAATCCGTGAAGCATCGCAAAACGGTTCGCATCTGGAGTTCATCTCGTCGCGCACCAGCACCTCCACCTCCACCTCGTGTGAGCAAATATCGCGGAACATCCGAGAATGGGAACAACAGTTCCGCGATGGTGGATTCCCGAACCGGGTCGGCGCTCTCATGAGAATTCAGGCACAGTTGCAGCAGAAGACGGCAGGCCAGGACGCGCGTAGCTGCGGGAACAAACGACGAAGGCGACCACGAAGAGTGCACAAACGCAAGCACGTCATTCGTCGTGAGTCCGCGGAAGTGGCAATCTGCCGCCACCGCGCTGCGCACAAGGTCGACGATTGCGATTGCGTTCAGGGTCGCGACGCTGTTCTGCTGCTGCAGGAGCGCTGCCAGCGTTTCGCACGCATGCGCGACGGCCGCCGGAGGACAGCTGTTGGAGATGGTCGTGCCAGACGCGTTTTCGTCGCCCGGCTCACGATCACGTTCGTCTTCCTCGCTATCCACCTTTTTCGGATCAGAAGGGGTTGCAGGTGCAGCGTCGCCGAATAGTAAGGCCTTTGCCAGCGTCTCACCCGACCCCGAGCCAAAGGTGGTAGCTTTGGGTGATTGCCGCGGGGCAGCAGCTTTGGTCGCTTCCATCAGTTGTTCTGCAGATTTTTTCAGCAGCCCCTGCACGGCTTCTTTTTCGGCCTTCAGGAACCCCTCGCGTATCTTCGCCTCTATCTCGCTTCGCATATCGGAGCGTAACTCAGCTAAAGGTTTTGCGCTGTTGGCGTGATCTTGCCGGTCTCCTTCTCCTTTACTCCGGTCAAACTCCGACTTCTGCACAGCGACGAGTTTCGCAGTTACGACACACTGCGCGGTGATCTCCTCAACCAGCTCTTCCATGTCTTGCTCACGGTCTCTTTCCCCCAAATTCGCTTCTTTCAACTTTTCTTCGTCGATTGCCTCGTTCGCTTTTTTGCGCGCCCACAAGTCTTCACTTAGCATGACGGCTGCCTTGTACTTCAGAAAAGCGTAGGAAAAAGCCTTCACTAACGGGGCAAGAACCTTGGCTGTTCGCACCTGCGCTGGTTGCGTCCTCGTACCTCCCTTGTCCCCGTGACGGGGACGGTGCTGGATCCTCAGCGGCACGCAAAATCCTGTCACTCCGATCTGCAGCTGCCGAAGCACGTTCTCGATCGCCGCTGAAACAAATGCAACACGCTTCCCGGTAACAGTCCGCCTGCGCGCTGCTTTCTCCCGGTTGGCTGCGCTGTTTTGAACCTGTTTCAACAGCTTCGCCGCAGCTTCCTCGACGAACTTCTTCCGCGCGCCTGGATCGAGATCCTCAAGTGTCAACGGCTCCTGTTCCTCTTCTTCGGCTTTTCTTCTACTGCCTGCTTTTGCAACTGCTTCCTGTTCTTCCGACTTTTGCTTTTTCTCATTTTCATTTTTCTGTCTCTGCAGAGCGGCGGTAATTTCCGAATCCAAACCTGCGGCGGTTACAGTGACGTCAACCACGCGGTCTGACAGGTTGGCTGCAAGTGCGTCTTCAGGTGATGGCTCCCGCCCATTTGGGCTTTCGCTTTTTCTGCCGCTGACATCCAACAAGCAGTTCGACGAGGAGTCCGTCAACATAGCTCCGGTGAAGGTCTGAATGGCAGCATCGCCCGATTCCGTGCCAGCTCGAGTGCAGCTGCTTCCTTTTTGTTTCATCAAGCTGCCGAGTGTGAAGACCAATCTACCCGCGTAATCCTGCCGAGTCGCGCACACATGTGAGAGCACACTGCCTGTTCCATCCCCGGTCGACAGATTCTTCTGAAAGAACTCCGCGACGGGAAAGCAAGGGTCCATTCGAAACAATCGGCACGCGGAGGCACTGATCGCTTCGTTTTCCAATTTTACGCCGCAGAGAAGCGAAGAGCCCGCCTTTCCTCTCCCAGCAGCGCCGTTCCGACCACGGGTATCGTCCTCATCTCCCGGACCGCCCAGTCCGCACAGAACTCGCATCACCTCGGGCAAGGCGAGCAGCAATCGGGCATCGGCTACGACAAGCAGGAATTTGATTCTGGGCACGAGCCCCCGCTTCGAAGCTGCGTGCTTGGCGGTGCCGTCCTTTTCGTAGTGATCCGCGTGCGAAGCGGGAGGCGCGGGAATCTCTCGCCGCTGCCACCAGGTGCAGACAGCCTGCGCCAGTTTTCGGTAGTACAACGCCTCTGCCACCGTTTCAATGTCGGAAACCGCGAAACATATTTCGGGATCGTTTTGTGGCTCTCCGCCCTCTCTTCGTTCGAGGGTCTCATGGTATGGTTTGTCCTTGCACGCCGCGAACACGCGCTCGCAAAACACGCGGATGTGCTGCGGGATGGGGTGATTTCCGCCGAGCAAGTGCGTGAGGTCTGGCAGCGGGAGGCGGGGGAGTGAATAGAAGTGCCGTGGTTGGTATTGGTTGTCTGCGCGGCGCTTCCCGTCGGTTTTGTCGGATGTGTTTGGCTGCACACTGCTTCTGTTTGCGACGAAGGCTTCGCTGCAGAACAGGGCTTCCTGCTCTTGTACGGAGTGGGAGAAGATGTGCTCCTCCTCCGCACCTCGTAGCAGGTCCGCGACGAGCGAGTACGGAGCTTCTTCCTTCCTCGTTTGCGCATTATTTCGCGTATGGGATGAGTCCTCGGTATTCTCACCGGCGACGACGACGGTATCGAACCCCAGTTCTTGTGCTGCCATCGCGTCCGCAATTTCTGAGGCGCACGCATGTTCATGATTCCCAAAGCGCGTAGCAGCACAGCTGGTTTCATTTGTAGTTGCGTCCTCATAGATCGCCACAAATTTTATGTGCAGCTTTGACGGCACCGTAAAGTCGTATCCGCGTCCCCACGTTCCTTCGGCCGCACCTGTTACCTGATACGAGTTTGCGAACTCGCTTGCAAATTGCTCCTTCGTCCATTCGCACGTCGTGCCTGTTGCAGCGAGGGTGGAGCACAATTTCAAGGGCACACGGCCGCGTTCGTCGGTCGAGTCGAGCAGGCTGCCGAGAACACTCTGCGTGGGACTCAGATTTCCGGGCTGGTTCCTTGCGTCCACCGCAGCGGCTACGTAGGCATCGAAAAAGCTGCGGTCCTCTCGCCGTTGGTGCAAGAGCGAATTGAGATCTTGAAAAAGCTCCTCGTAGACGTCCGCGAGAAACACGTTGAAAACATCACTGACAGGCCGCGGCGCCTTCTTTTGTTCTCCCACGGCATGCTCCTTTTGGAGCACCAGCAAAAAATTGTCCTTCGCAGCGTGGTTGTGGACTCCGTCGTCGTCTCTGCCGCCGCCTCCGTCCCGTTTTACCTTACTGCTCGCGCCGCTTTTCTCTCGTTCGCTCTTGCGGTGGCTATCGACGAGCGACAGGCGGCGGTAGTGTTGGTGTAAGAAATTTGGGTCTGCGGTGTCGGAGCTCTGCGAGAGCCGGCGGAACAGCGACGGCGGGAAATAATGCTCGTACTCGTCGATATCCGGCGCACCGACGTTTAAATCAGAAGTTTCGGCCTCCTTAAGCATCTCGTTCTGCTTCTGACCCCTGCGTTTCTCGTCTAGTTTGAGTTTCTTCAGTCAGAAAAATTTGAACGTCAAAGTGGTGCCGCAGGCGGGTCAACGCTAAGCGGTCGCTTCTAGCCTTTGTTCAAATTTGTATTTGCAGCAGATACAGGAGCTCGAGCTTCTCTAGTACTTGTTTAGTGTGAGCTCGTTTCCGTTTCGTCATCGTTCATTCAATTTCAACTTCAAGCGCAAAAATGCTAAATGAACGAAAGGAAGCAAGTCCTCTGCTCCGCATCGCCCCACCAGGCGACCAGGAGATATAGGCTCAGAAAAGGCGCAATAAATACGGTCCTGCGAAATCTGAAACTGAATCTGAGAAAAAAATACGGGTAGAGGACGACCCGCACGGAAAAATCGATGGTGATGCATGAAGATGGGAGGGAAGTGCGTCACCTCGCGACGAGAATTCATGCGGAAATCAAAACAAGGATATGCTGACGGGTGCGTCACACACGAAAAGAGTGTTGTCAAACGAAGTCGCCTCATCACCAGCACGAAGAAGACATTTACAGCACGCGGCAGTGGGTACCATCACGATGTGAAAGGACATGTGCTGAAGTTTGACGGACAGTTTCAATTCACACTTTGCACGGAGACGGATGCGGCACACGGTCAATCACACAGTATGCATCATTTTTAAGGTCAAAGGAAGGTGAAGAAGCACTAAAGCTGCAACTACTCAACTTCAACACGGAGTCCTGCATACACCGGCGTCGTTCTGATGTTGTCGATGTCGTCGTGGGAAAACAACGCTTCACAGAAAAAGCGCCACTGTTAGAATGAAAATTATTTGATCGCTTCGCGAGCGATATCCGTGGTACTGACATCACGATCAATTCATTGTCGTAGGAAGTTGTGGGGAAAGTAAGTACGCTTTCCCGATATGCGGAGGCCCGCTGTTACACAATCTACAGCGACACGCTCGAGGATCCCTCATCCTCGGAGGAAGACGAGCTTGATGAGTTATCGTCCCGCTTTCGTTTCGCCAGCTTTTTCTCGGACTCGGAGGAGCTACTGCGGCTGCGTTTTTTCTTGAGAACCTTCTTTTCTGCCCTCTTGCACGCCTTCTTGATAGCTTTCTTCTCCTTTTTCTTTTCTTTCTTCGCGGCTTTTTTCTCCTTTTTTTTCTCCTTTTTGGCCGCTTTTTTCTCCTTCTTCCTGGCCTTTGCTTCGGCCTCGGGGTCGCGACGCGGCGACCGCGATCTTTTCCGCTCTTGTTCGCTATTCAATCGTCCCCTCGCACCAGCACCACCTTCGTAACTTTCCCTCGCTTTGTTGGCTGATTGCGCGTGCTCGACAAACCTGCGCGCGACCGCCGCGTTTTCGGGGTTCGCAGACCGGTGGGACTCGATAATGAGATTCGTGTTGGGTATCCTCCCTCCTCCGCTAAAGCCGCCCTTCAGCCCATTGTTTTTGTCGACCGCGATGCCGTTGGCGCCCGTTCCAAACCCGCCGTGGTTGTCCATGTGGTACGCCTTATCGCCCTTCATTTTCCCCGATGAACCTTTACCGTCCTTGCCTGCTCCCTTCTCGCCACCGTCGTCTTTACCCTTTGCTCCCTTGCTGCCGCCGCTCTTGTCTCCCGGCTGCGTCGTGGAGATCCGCACCCCCATTTTTCGGCCCTCCAGCTCGTACCCGTCCAGAGCCAGCACGGCTTTTCGGGCGAACTCCATGTTTGCCATCGTCACAAACGCGAAATTCCGCGTCGCTTTTGGGTCGTCCAGGTCCTGCATGTTTGGGGCGTCGTGTTCAACAAGTGCGTCCTCCTTTCCACCGAACTTTCCCTTCCCGCCCTTTTTCCCGCCTTTTCCTCCGCCCGGCTCTTGCGGTATTCTCACCTCGACAATGCCGAGCAAAGCCGCGTGCGCCGCTGCGTCCCGCGCATTACTGTCGAACGCCCCCCGGCCGAGCACTAAGGACATCTCCTCGCGGAACAGCGTTAGGAGCTGGCTCTTCCGCACGTCGGCATGCAGTCCGCCGACGAATAGCTGGATGCGGTTCTGTGACGTCGCGGCGTCGCCCAGGTGCTGGCCAAGCTCCAGCTGCCCCACGTTCTGCACTTCATCCAGCAGTTCGGCCCGCTCGTCCGCCAGCATCTTTTGCGTGGCGTGTTCGTCGACGACGACCTCGTAGTGCCGTGTTGATTGGCCGATGACCACCCTGTCGCCAGTTTTGAGGGGGCAGTAAAACTCGCCACGCGAAAGTTCGCAGTCGTTCACCCGCGTGCCGGCCTTGGAATGCAGGTCGGTGACGCCAAACCCGGACTTGGAATGGACGAAAGCGGCGTGCCGACGAGACGTGCCTGACAAGTATACGAGTTTGGGAGGTTGATGCTGTGTGGGGAAATTGCTGCTATGACGTAGGGGCAGGATGAGGCCAAAGGAGATGATGATCTTGATCACCTTTTCACTTTTACGTGAGCAATGAACCGAAAAGATAAAACCCTGATGGTCCGAAGTGAATGACAGAAAAATATACTTGCGTGCTGTGGTGTGAGCGTGCAGACGTCTGGCTGGCGGCCCACGAAGTGGATCGGCATATCCACGGATAGCGTGTGCGTGGCCACCAGCTCTCCCTCCTTTACTTCCTTCAGCAGCACGCACTTCCGCGTCAGCTTGTTCTCGTTTGGCTGCACGCAGAGGTAGAGCCATTCGTCCACGTCCTTCCACATGTTCGCCGCATCCTGGGTTTTTGCCGCTTTCTGCGCCTCTTTCGCGCTCCCGCGGATGAGTTCGAGGATCCGGCCCAGTTGGTTCTGTCCGTTGCCGTTCACCGTGCCCCAGAAGATGTCAAACACGTCGTTCTCGAAGACCAGCGGGCGTTCGCCCGTTTCGAGGAGCTGGTCCACGAAGTCCTGGTTGCGGTGAAACTTGTCGCGCTGCACGCGCTCGGCGGCGTTCAGGCGCCGCGTCGGCCACGACTGGGCGGAGGCGCCACCGAAGTTCTGCTTTTTGTCGTCCTCCCGCAGCCGCTCGGCCGCGCGGCGGAGCGCGCGCGCAGAGTCCGGGTAGTCGTCCTCATAGTCGGCCGCGAACTTGCTGGCGTCCGCGTCGGGACTGATGCTAGCCACCAACGCGTCGTACCGCACACAGCCAATCTCCGCACACAGCAGCGCCGCCGTGGCGCACGGAAAGTCTCGACGACGTCCTCTGGCCCCAGCGGACGACGATGAAGACGACGAAGGTGCCGAAGCGCTCCTTCCACTGCTCCCGGCCTGCTCATCCTCCAGCAAAAGCGTTACCCGGCAGGGGAAATCGGGATGCAGGAAGCCGTAGATGCCGCTGAAGTTGTCGATGCGAGTGAACCGGGACATCTGGCCGCCGCTGTGCTGATACGGCTGCGCCTGCTGGGCGGAAAGATCCTGTGCCTGCTCCGCACTTAGCAGTGGTTGCGGCTTTACTGCGGCGGAGACACCAGGTTTGCCCGGCCCCGACATTAGCCTGCGCCGCAGCTCCGCAGCGCGGGCTGCCTTGTCGTTTTGATGCGCCTTGGTGCTCATCCGATGTAACCGATGTGCACAAAGAAATTTAGTTCGTTCTCGTTGGTTATGTTGATGTCGCTTCTCTCTACCTCAAATGAATAGGAGACAAATAGCTCATCTCGTCGCAGTTGTGCCCGTGTCGCTGCCTGTTGCTAAAAAATTGAGTTGTGCTGAGGTTGAAACCGAAATCAATGCAGATCGAGATGAAGCAAACTACTTTGTGGACGTGGAGGAACTGGCCAGAACCTGAAAATGCTTTCGCGAATCACGGCTAGATCACTGCGTCCGCGTTTTTTTTTAGAAGCAACAACATGGCCCGACGACGAAGACGATTCGATCTTACAGAAAAGCGATCAAAAAGATCGTCAGGATCCTTGGCCACAGTCGCAGTTGCTTGTCGCACGGCAGGTGTCTCAGTTGTCGGACGATCGACTGATCTCACCGGAGATCACTCGGGGATCTTGTTTCTGCATTTCAAATGCATTTGATGAAGCGCAAACACCTGGCTCCGCCTGTTCTTCTAGACGAAAGTCTAACATTACGTCGTCGGGCGGCAGCATGAGCTCAGCCCAGATTGTTGTAGCACCGTCGACGAAAACAACCACAGTTTCTCCTTCTTAGAAGTTGCGAGTAGCAGCATGTTTAGTTTTTCCCATGTAGTACTTGCAAAACTCGCTCCTCCGGCTACTTACGTATTCATTTTCGCGCGCGTCGACACATCTCCGAACCGGGGACGACATGAAATCCTCCCCCACCACGTGCACGCTCATCTCTTTTCTATCTGGTTTCCCTTGCCTTTCCCGTTTCGGTTTGGGTTACGACTGCCGTCTCCGCTCTTTTTACTACGGTTTCTGCATCGTCTTTCGGCGGTCCGGCCTCCGCGGGTGGAGGGACTGTGGGCAGCGGCACCCCGTCGTCCCACGTCCACTTCAGCAGTTCCCCGGCCCGTCCACACAAGTCATACCGGCGCGACATACAGTGGAACATGACATCCTTCTCGCCATTGCTGCACATCGTCGCCCTCTGAATGTCGTCGTGCCGGGCCGCGGGGACGTCGCAGATTACCTCAACATAAATTCATCACGATCGCCATCGCGTTCGGCGTTAGACAGAGTTAGACAAGAAGTAAGAAAGTACATGCTTAATAATCCACTCAGCGTAGCGGTAGCCCTAGCCGTACGTGGCATTTGTTGTGCCCACATACAATTTTATGTAGTTGAAGTGAGTCTCGAACTAGATCCCGCCACCAAAGGACACTGCACCTCTTCCTTCCCGCCGCCGAGATGCAGGCACTGCTGTATCTGGCGCGGGCAGTCGTTTGGGTATGGCTCCACAATGCAGGAGAGACCGTAGAATCCGACGAAGAGCGCGAGCAGAAACACGCAAATCTCGGTCCACGTTGAGGACGGCGTGGGGTCACTCGTACCGGTCTTCGCGAGGCGCATGGCCTCGCCGTGCTCCGCCAACTTGCTCTTGCGCTTTCTCGGCGCGCCGCCGGCACTCGAACTGTCGTCTGGCGAGTCTGGGGATGGTGGTGGCTGCATCGACGAACTGCTCTTCTGCTGCGCGGCGGCGGCGGCAGGCGGCGCCTTAGCAGGTGCGGGTGCGACGGCGGCAGGCGGAGCCTTAGCAGGTGCGGGTGCGGCGGCGACATGCGGAGCCTTACCAGGTGTGGCTGCAGCGACGGGCGGAGCCTTAACAGGTGTGGCTGCGGCAGGCGGACTTGGACTTGGAGCAGGCCTGACGGCGGCGACAGGCGGAGCTTTAACAGGCAGGGTCTTCGCGGCAACAGGTGGGGTACTCGCGGCGACAGGTGGAGCATTTGCGGGGATTTTCGCCGTGACAGGCGGAGCTTTAGCAGGGGGTTTGGTCGCGGCAGGTCCAGGCGGCGATTTCGCAGGCGAG
>RXOD01005422.1:0-14182 GCA_005223375.1 Amoebophrya sp. AT5.2 | reverse complement strand
GTCACAGCAGCAGTGAACTCAAAAGGGCTGGTCGGATTCCAGGTACGAATAATTTTTTTTTTTAAATCGTTATATGCGAGGTTGACATGCATATGCGAGAGCGAGGTACAGGAAGACGATAGCTCTAGCATTCAGCACTGCTACTGCAATCCATCGCTCCGCACCCCTTCGCTTCAGGTGACCGGCGTGGTTGTGACGGGTACGGCCACCAGCACAAGCGTCGGGGGAAGCTCCAGTGACGACGACACGGACTGGGCACTGATTGGAATGATCGTCGGTGGCGCCGTGGGTGGCCTGTGCTTCTGCGGAGCGTTCGTGTTTTGCTTCATGATGGGCCCAAAGAAACGGAAAGATTAGGCTCAGAAGCCCTTATTATCAAGTAGGACACGTTGGAAAAATGAGCCCGGAAATAGCTAAACAATTCGAAATAGGTAGCAGCGCAGGGGTAGCGTTCTCTCTAGGAGCCGGAGGCAGAGTCCCTCAGAAAATAAAGCGCTTTCGTGTGATGTCCGGTTTATTCGAGGCCTCGAATAATTTCGGAAGCAGCTGCTGCGTCTCGTCTAGGGTTTCAGTTTCACGGCCAAGCATAAGTCCAGACTTCCGACCGAACTTGTTCAGAGCCGGTAAACAACTTCGAGGGGTGTAGAGCGAAGCGTGCAGATGCTTATGCGTGCTGCAGACCGACTTATTTTGGTGGGGATTATCTAGCAAGTCGTAGTTGACTGTAAACGATTTCCGGCTTATTTTTCGGTGGTTGAAATAAGGCGCCTTCCGGCCTCAACAAGAACGAGAAAGCCTGGACAAACATGGCACCAACGGCGTACTCGACAAACTCCCAGGAGCAGTGGTAAAAAGAACCCGATGAGGTTGGGCGACGCTGAGTGATGTGTAGAACGTTACTAGTTTCCACTTAAAATTCAAATTTTCAGAGTATTGTGCTTCCTGTCCAGCGGCAGTGGCCGCATGGTCGTCTTCGGATACAACTATCGCTCTCTTGTTGCGCTTGTAATGATCAAAAATAAACTGTGTTATAATTTGTGCACTCAGTCAACTGCCGCCTTCCGCCCGTACTGTGTAAAAACCCAATTCATCCACTACTAAGTAATGACAGCACTGAGCGCGTGCGGGTGCGTGGAAGTAACACGCGCCTCTACTCGCTACAAAAATCAAAGACCAACTAAACTTCAGTACGCAATCACAACCAGTTTGAAGAGATGGAATTCATACAGGGCCAGCTAACAAATTTTGTTCTCTGCTCTTCAATGAGTTCATCTAGATAGTTCAACACGATACATAGAATAAATTGCGCTATACAACTGTTGGAGGTTCAGGCTCGTAGCTATATCAGAACGCGCCTCGCTCTCGCTGGACGACTATGTTGTGGCTTCCTGCAGCTACCTAAGTATAAATAATTTTGATTATGGTTTCCTCATGCACACACGCGTTGGCGACTTATATTGCAGGTTCACTGGAGTAAGAACGCGATCTCGTAGAAAGGGTCAGGACGACTACAAGCAGGAGCGAAGAGATTAAAGCTTTTCTCTCTCTGCTTGGTCGTAGACCATGAGTGCACGCCATGGTGCCCTACCTAGTGCTAACTATCTCTCACGTGAATATTAAAAATAAAAGTTTAAATTTTGCAATTTAAAATATTGCAAACACGTGATAGAGATATTTAGCATCAGTCTCGTATCTCGCTAACTGCACAATAAATGGGCTAAGAGTACAAGCCTCTGCCCTCATAAGTGGCGATATTGGCAGAATAAGATCGAGCCTGAGTAACAGGCGAAGAATTGCCAGGTGATCAATATGTCAAGGAGGGGATCGCTGGTTGCTTCTTTCGTGGCTTCGTTGCCTTCAGCTTGCTGGTGACGTCGAGAGGACGCTCGAGACGAAACTAGCTCGCAGAAGCGCAGCTTCGCTACTTAAGCTGCAGCCGGTGGCTAATCAAAGCCGCTAAAAATGCGATCACTTACATCTAAAGAAAATGCACTTTGACTAGTAATTTCCCTTCGAAAAAGAGAAAACGAAATCAGCGTGAGGGATCTGGTGTGGTCCCAATTCGCAGGTCGGTCCAAAAAATAGACCGGCCAGGAGTCGGCGAATGCAGGCAATTTTGCCCATTTGATTGAGGTGCTGACGAATGAGAAACTGATGGCGCAGCGAGCGTTCTCGAGCTGCGGTGGTTCTTTCTACAATCTAGTGCTCACTCGGAAGTTGGACAGCTTTATCCGGAGGCTGGCTAGGTTTGGCAAGGATAAAATAAATTGTAGCAGCGCGATTGCGATTTGTGCAGGCACTGGCCAGGTCCATGATAGTTTCACTGTATTAAATGCGTACGCACGTAATTATTTATTTGCACCGGTATCAATAATAGCGAAGCGGAAGGTGCGAAGCAGTTCTGGGGGGGGAGACTCAGAGATCATGATTTGGATACTTATGTTTTACAGATCTACTGGAAGTGCAAGTGGCGGAGGGAGGTGATGCGCGGGGCTTCGGGGTGAGCAGGGTGATGAGTCGTGGTGACATGATATATGAGTCGCGCACTCTTTTCTTCGTACTTGACTTATAAGTACTGCGGAGGACGTTCTTTTCCATCGCTAAAAAGACACTTCGCCGGACGAGAAATAGGAAAAGCGAACTCCAGTAGATCTCGCTGCCTGTAGGCAGTGCCAGAGTGAACGAAAAGGCGGGATGAAATTTGCAGCCCCTATGCTACTGAGGCCATGGACGCGCGAAACTTTTGCCAGATTTGCGGCGGTCGGTGTGGTCGTGAACAGACAAGCAGCATTGCTCTGGAACAGTAAATAGGGCTCCACGCATCTGCTCAACAACACTCATCCTCGCGCGCTCCTATCACACGTAAAATCCCTATCGCTATTCCCGTTGAGCGTGAGTTGCTTTCATGAGGTGATCCGATCATGCACTTTCCTTTTCGTCTTCATTTCTTGGTCTTCTTTTCGTTGGGTTAGGTGCTCGCTTTCTGATCTCGATGGCAGAGGGAGTCAATAAATAGACGCAGGCCGCTCGTAGCTAAAAAATGACGAAGCGCGCAACCCTATTGCCCACGTCCACCCCTCGCAGTTGACCCCATCTCCTTGACTTCGAAGTGACGCCTACGCATGGCACCCTCGGGCGACGCATAGCGGCTGCGCCAGCGCAAGAGGCGTTGCAGCCTCAATCTCCCAGCATCGAAGAACTAGCAGTGCCATTTCACGCTGACGCTGCCGGGCAATGCCCGCCACAGTCGAGCCATGTTGAGCATGATGCTCCGTCGTCCGCCGACCCTACGCCACCCCTCCTATACTACGGCGAAGATGGATTGTCGCAATTCGGCGCCCACTCGAAGTCGAGGACGTTCGTTGAATGACGTCGCCGACGACGTCGAAACACTTCACAAAATCGACGAGGTTCCGGGGTTGGTCAGTGACATAGTCCAGCTCTTGCAGGCACCTGCGCGACGGAGTGCGGACGTTGCGGCGGCGGTCGCTTCTTTGGAAGAGAGCAAGACGATGCTAAGGCGCTGGCCCTTCGAGGTTGTTGGCACGTTACAGAAGGCGAGGCGTGGGGTTGAGGAATTAGCTGCGCTATGGGAGGGGAAGAAAGAGTATGGGTCGAAGATCCTATAATGGATGGCGATCTTGGAGACGGTGGAGAACGTCGAGGGATCCCCTTTGAAGTACCGAGATGCCTCAGCAGAGCATAAGACGCTGACTCCGGAGGCAAATCAGGAAAGGAAAGCCGCCGGCGGTTTCTACTTGTGCCGACTTACAATGACAAAGGCAATTTTTGCGCGAGTGCAACAGACGTAATCTAGTTCGTTGGTTGGAGGAGGTATAATTTGATTCGATCTACAGTAGGCTTTGTTTAGCGAATAAAGAAGCGCTTAAGCCGCGCGCCGCCACGTTCGAGTCGCGTCAATATTGTTCATCAAGGCCACTACTTCGTGCGGCAGCGCCGATGGTCCATCTGGGTCTGGACTTTCTGAACGGCGAGCTCCAAGATGAAGATCGTTTGCCGTAATTTTCGCGAATTACCACCATCTCGGCGCCGTGCCCGAGTGGTTAATACGGCCGCAGGTTGTTACAAGTGACACAACCGGAAAGACTGGCAGACGCGAATGACACCTCTTGACGCATACTACCTCCTGAAACATTCGCGGGAGGGTGTGGGGGAAGATGAAGCAAAGTTTGGGACGGATTTCTTGTTTTATCGAGCGTGAGTTGCTTTCATCAGGTGATCCGATCATGCACTTTCCGTATTCCTCTTCATTTCTTGGTCTTCGATGTGCACGCTGCCACCCTACTGCTCGCAATCTTGATCTTCAGGAAAATAAAATAAATCAAAAATAACGCTTGGTGGCGCTGGCGTCTGAATGCAGTCGATCCATCGAAGTGCAAATGTCAGGAATCTCGTCTGTGTACTGATTGAGATCGTCTCTTCCTTTTCGCATGTCGTAGAACAAGCAGAAAACAATCCATCGGTCGTTGAGACGATGAGCACTAATTCGTTGGCTGCTGAGCAGGCATCTTACCACTTTTGGCCTGCCATCCACATAGACCACTGAGACGCAGCATCATCCTCGTCGTCACTACGACTAGGACAGCATAGGACTTCTCGCGTTGTCGTGCTATTTGTTATCGGACAGACGTAGACTGTACATAGTTTTTCGATCTTGAAGATCGATTTTGAAGATTGATTCTGCAGGCAACGCAATGCCTCCCGCCATGACCAGTGGCGCTGGAGCGGGCCCCCTCGCTTCCGCGCAGGCCGGCGCCGCCCGGCGCCGCCTGTACCACGAGTACCAGCAGCTCCTCCGGGACGGTGATTTCCAGACCCAAAACGGCATCCGCGTCGAGATGGTCGAATCCAACGCCCCGTGGGAGTGGCACGTGGTCTTTTCTCCGCGCACCGGCAATTTCACAGGGCTGCAAAACCTGCACTTGGTGTTTTTGTTTTCGGAGAAATTTCCGGAAGTTGCGCCGGCGGTGACGCTGTCGACTTACATCCCGCACAGCAACATCATCCCCACGCGGTACGTGTACGAGGACGATGAAGATGAGAATGGACACCGCGGTCCGACCGCACTACACAACTATCTCTGCACGGATATCCTGCAAAATTTTTGGTTTACCAGCACGGGCACGGGGTCGTACCTGAGCCGGGAGGAGGAAGAAAGTGGCGTGCGCGGGGTGGGGAAGACGAGTGCGGACAAAATGGGGTGGTCCCCCGGATACAGCGTGCAGGCGTTGTTAATTCAAGTTCAGGCGTTTTTGTTCGACGACTGGGTGCTGGACATCTCGGGGAGGTTCAAACACACCCTGTGGGACCGGGTGTGTGAAGAAGGCGGCGAGCGCCGGACGAAGGCAGAGGTGGCACGGAAACTCTTTGCGGCACAGGAGAGTGTGGCGAATTTCACGTGCGGGAAGTGCAACCTGCTGGCGAGATTAGGGTGTGGTGCTGCTGGTAATGAAAATGCTGATGATGTTGGAGCAGAAGGAGCCGGATCCGGAAGTGCGGGCGTTATGAGTAGCGGAAATCATGCGGCGAGCGCGAGTGCAGGCTCCTCAACTGGAGACGCTGCCGTATTGATGTGCCGGGATGTCGTGCCGGTCTCAACGTCGAGGTCCAGCACGAACGCGGAAGGACACGACCGCATTCCGGGGGTGGCGTTGGTCGGTGACGTTTTGGCGGTGGTGATGGTTATGGAAAAACAGCCTTTAGCGTCTACGCCACAGCCAACTACCGCATCCAGATCTTTCACCCTCGAGGCCTCGAGATCTTTCACGCTCGAGGTGACTCTCTTCCAGGTGAAAAGCTGCCTTCCACGCGAGGTGGGTGGGCCGTACGAGGCTGGCCGCACCCCACGAGACTTTTCCGAAGCTTCCTGGCGGCAGCAGATGCGCTCTTGCGACCGCGTAATCGAAGTGAGCCCAACCTGGGTACCGCTTCCAGCCCCGGGTCGTAACGCCGCTACAGGCCGTCACATCTATTCTTCGGTGCCGGCGGAGCGCGAGCGCGACGACCCGGTGTTTGCCGCAATCGATGCGCAGCTTGGGAACCGCGAATGTTGGGAAAAAGCACTGGGAAAGGATGAAAATAGCGTTGCTGGGGTCGTGAGCGCCGCTAAGTCGCTGGTCCGCAAGGCGGTTGCGCGGTCGTGTCCGGACTACGTGTATTCGAGGCCGATGTTCATTCCCGCGGGGGCATGGGCCGCGAGAGCAGACGCGAGAAATGCCGCGCTCCCTCCTGACGAAAGCCGGAAGCGGGCTGTGATATTTATCGAGCCCGAGGAACTTGCGCGTGATTTGGAGGGGGGAGCGTTGGGGGGGGGAGGGTGTCCTCTGAGACCAGCGTATCCGGTGCACGCGAGACTGAGAAACCTCGTACGCGTTAGCGCCCCATCTTCGGAGCCGTTGGACGTCCCATCTTCGGAGCCGTTGGACGTCGCCATTCGCGCACTGCCGCCGGACGCACATCCAAAAATAATCGTCCTGCCCGGCCCCGGCGACGCAACTTCTTCGGAGCTGCCTACTTTTCAGCGCGCGACGGCCGACGATCTAAAAGCGCTACAAACGTTCTCGACGAAGCTGCTCTGCGGTGGGGGTGCGTCGCATCCACGGTCGCATCCGCGTCTCTTACCGGCCTGGGAGCGTGTTGTCCCGCGGCCGCCGGTTTTACCCAACAATGACGTCGTGGCGCCGGCCCCGCGACGTCAAGGCATCGCCTGGGACGCTGAGTACTTTGCTGCGAGAGAGACCGAAGAGCAGTACAAGCGACGACAGGTGACGGAGGATGCGAAGCGCAAGAAGCTGCAGCAATTCAAAGAACTGCGGTACTCTGGCGAGCAGGCCCCCGCACAGGCTGCGGATTCGGAGGGAAGGGAAGAGGAACTCGAGGACCGGGACGCGACCGCCGACGCCCGGCTTTCCTGCAGGACGAGGAATAATTCCACCGAGCCCCCTCACTCAATCGACCTCCCCGTCGAGCTTCTCCTCGAGCACGTGTTTCCGTTTCTCTCCTACGCCGATTTGAGGGGCAGCGTCGCCGCGGTGTCTCCCGACTTCCGCACCATCGTGGAGGAGTATCTGGGCGTGGTCTTCGACAAACCGCAGCTTACTTGCTTCTACACGAAGCAGCCCCCCTCCAGCATTCCTCGCGACGACCCCGCGCGACATTTAGGGATTGGGCTGCAGCTGTCGGCGGGAGCCGGATCGATGGGTCCTTCCACGAAGCAGGTGGAATGCGTGTTCGATTTGCTCTCGCGCGGCGCGTTTCACGATTTGGGCGTGCGGAAATCGCCGCTTGGACAGGCGTTAGACCTGTGGCTGCCGCTGGCGATTGACCGCGCCCACTTCGAGGCGGTACTGCCGCATCTGAAACAGACTCTCGCGAGGATCTTTGTGGAGGAGGGGAAGAGTTTGAACTCCACGAGCAGGCGGTTTGGGTATTGTAATGGAGGGGGGGTTCTGGGGTTGAAGACTTACAACGGGCTGTTCACGATTTTCGACGAAGCGACGCTGGTAGCGCTCGGGAAGAAGCAGCAGACCAGCAGCAGCAGCACAACGCCGCTTTGTTTGCCAGCTGTTGACACGAACAAGCTCCATCGGATGAACTACTACCCTAATCGGCTTCGCTACGTGCGGTTCGACCCGAAGTCCGTTCCCCCGGAAAACGCCCTCGACGGTTCGGAAGTGAAGCAAATTCTCACCGTGCTCTTGAAACTGATGAATTCGCAACTGGTGCAGCTGATGAAGAACGACGTCTCCGGATCCGAGAAAGCGCTCCGCGGCTACCTGGCCTTCCACCATCTGCTGCTGCTGCTGTGCGAGAAGTTCCCGATTTTGCGGTTTCAGGTAGAGTGCTTGGTGGAGAACTTCGTCGAGAACACGTGGTGCTGGACGATGCAGTACAGCAGCTCTTGCGGAGGCTCTTTATCTGGCGGGAAGAAGGGGACGAGTGCTGGAAAGTCGGATGCGAGTTCTTGTGCCATCAACTCCAAAGGAGTAGCCGCCGCAGGAAAGGGAAACAAAGAAGAGAACTCCACCATGAACCGCAAGCAAAAAAACTCCCCGAGATCCGGCGTGTGGTACTTGGACCGCTTCCGCACCAAGTACCACACGCCGGACCTGGGGGAGTTTTTTTGCCTGCTCTCCGTCAGCGACAGCTACTCTTGGCAGGATCTGGTGTGGGGTGTCTTCGAGGAAACCATGGTCCGCTGCGTCAAGTGGCTGGTGGACGAGGACCAAATCAAGATCCAGAACGGCAAGCGCGAGCTGGACGTCTCTATGAAGAGACCAGATCATGGCAAGTAGGGAACTGGTAAGTGCTGTGTAATGGGTTCCCCCTTGGCGATGGCGGATTCCACTAGCGATGGCGAGAGTGTTAAGGCGCTCTGAACCGCCCGGGTCGATGAAACACCCGGGCGGTTTGAGAGATGCCCCATTCGATGGGGGGGGCAGGTGGGGGCAGGGAGTACATGAGGCGATGGGAGGTAGCAGGGTCAGGGGTACGGCGTCGCCGGGACGTGAGTAGGGGGTTGCGATTTAACGCCTGCCGTAGGGGATTGCAGAGGAGTGGGCGCCAGTCCTGCCGACCACGGATCGCCTCTGTTCTGCTCCTACTGCCAGCCTCTTCCTAGGACAACCACCGGGGACCCAAAAAAGCGCCCAAAAATATTCACTTGCCATTTAGCCACTTACCATCTGGTCTCGCCATAGTCTCTCCCCTTTCCCCGGTGGTGGACTTCGGCATTCTAGACTTCGACGATCCGCGCTACGACTTCCACCGCGCGATGGTTGGCGATGAGGTCGCGGCTGGGGTGTTTCTGGAGGCGAACAAGGAGGTGGTGAGTGAGCAGCTGTTTCGGGGAACGGTCGTGAGCCGGCGGCTGCTGATGTTTCACGCGTGGTTCCTGAACAACGTCGCCCGAAAGCCGCACGTGCACGGCGGCGCGCGGGAAAATAACTGCAAGATCATCTGTACGAGGGCCTCCTGCTCCCTCCCGGTGTACGAGCGCACCAAGGGGATTCCGTCGCAGAAGCTGGTGACCGACTTGCAGCGTGCGGTAAAGGAAATCACGTCCAATCACGTTGTGGACTCGTGGGGCAAGTTCTTCGAGCGAATTTCGTTGGAGGTGGAGGAGAACTACGCGGCGATTGGGACGAGAGACGGGCTGCTGGGCTTCTTCCGCGAGTGCGAAAGGAAAAGCGAGTTGCTGCAGTACCACGGGTTTGCTGTGGTCGGAGAAGGTGGAGGAAAGGGTAAGGGCAAGGGAAAGGGTCGGGGGAAAGCGAAAGGAGGGGGATAAATTTACGATTGCCGGTACTGAAACGCGCGGCGTTTTCCGGTGCTTTTTTCGCTCCGGGAGTGCGGCCGCCGGGCCCGCACTCTGAGAACATTGCTTTTTTCTGCGAACGCGAATGTTCTCAGAGTGCGGGCGGAGCGGGCTCCGGCTTGCAGTGAAAAATCAATGTAGTAGTAGTACACACGTACACCTACACGTAGAACAAAGACTGACAAACGAGCCGCATTCCGCTCGAGAGGTAGTTTTTTCAGCAAGAAGAAGTAGAAGATAAAGATCTAGACTCTTACAGACAAAGAACGAGGTATACAAAAACATAGGTTTCGGCGTTTCAAGCCCGCGACCATATCTGATAATTGATTCAATCGAAGGAAAAGGTCGAGTACATGCAGCACAATGTTGAAAAGTCCATGATTTACGACCGCGTCAGGGCTGGCAACACAATGACATATCCAAGCGCGCCTGCGGTCTTTTTGGGTGCGCGACTGGTACCATTGCGATTGCCCCGCATGCGCATCATCACACGTACATAATAAAATGAAAAATTGCAGTTAAACGGATTCCACCGGGCCATCTGGTGAGACCAAGCGCACTAATAAAAACCACGAGCAGGAGCACATGGATTTTGATAAAGACCAGAAACCATTTTGAGATGATTGAGGGTCATGACTTGGCGCAATTTTTCCACGGTGGACGTGGTGGAGCCCGGATTGGACGTGGTGGAGCCCGGGTTTTAGTACCAACAGCTCACCACGTGCACGTGGTCGTGGCTGCCCCCCGATGCCCGCTTACGGTATCTTTGACGCGGAAGCTGAAGCACCTCGTTGTTGGTTGTTCTCTTCTGTTACGTCCTTCCACGTTTCGTGCCCGGTGCCGGTCTCGTGTCCGAATGTAAGCACCACGTAAGCAATATGCCTCTGTAGGGCAGTGCACTACCATTTATCAGCAGGATGCAGGGTCGTTCCTTCGATTGCGAGCGCCACCAGCTCCTGCCGCGCCAGCACCTCCGCACGACTGCTGCTTTCGTGCCGCCACAGTCCACCTCCCGGTACGATCCGATCGGTGTGGATGCGAGTTTCCGTCGGGCTCCACCATTGACGGCTCCACCAGTTGTAGAGGGGACCATGCAGCGGTCGGAAGTCGTGCCGACGTCGTCCAACTATCGCAAGCGGTCCTTCTCATCGCCGGGGAGGTCTTTTCTTTGTGAGCCGGAAAAACGCTTTTGCAGGACCACTTCGGCCCAGAGGACCTTCATCGACCACGTCGACCTTCCCCGCGACGATTCTGCAGACAGCATGTTCAATGCGGACTGCGTGAGTGGGTTTCTCGTCTCTGAGACGCATCATGGGTCAGTTCTTCGTGCTGGTCGTGCTGGATCGAGCTGCAGCACGAGTTATGTTGAAGAGACAGCTGTGGTGAAGATTGGAGGATCTTCGGGACGACCGCTGCGGCGCGGCGGAGATGATGTTGACATGAAATGTGGCATAAAGTCAGCAGCAAGGATGGCGAGGAGCGCATCCTCCCCGACGTTATTTGCGTTTGTGAATACTACTACCTCCGGGGGGCATGAAGATCCTCTTGCCGCATGCGACGAAAGCACGAGGACCGGACCCCCAGCTCATTATAGTACCCAGCACAGCACAACCACCGCGGGGGCCGGGGGCGAAGGAAACCGAGTTTCCTCGCTCGAATACAGCTACCTGCGGACAGAGTTGGCGAACGAGCGGACGTTTCTGGCGTGGATCCGAACCGCCTGCGGGCTGGTGACATTGGGCTTCGCCATCGACAAGCTCTCACCGGCGAAAGCTCATAGTAGTTCGCGGAGGACTTCTGGGTCGCGGAAGGGGAACAGTAGCAGTTCGCACCTCCCGGTTCTCGCGCTCGCGGCGTCGAAAAGGAAAACAGAGACTTCTGGCCCTAGGCGAATAAAGGCGGCCTTGTTACACGACTGGCAGCATGAGCAGGATCAGCATCAGCAAATAGAAGAACATAATATAAATATTCACGCTGCTGCGCCTCCCCTGTCCTCTCGTCGGCCGCCGGACCCAGGCCCAGAGCCGGACCACGCCTACGCCCGGACCACTATAGATAGAGACGCACCAGCTGCCGAACTCCAACCTCTACTCCTGCAGCAGCCAGAAGAAGAACTACAGCGCCCCCTTCCCCCACCTCGCAGCATCATCCATTTCGATATCTCGCCCGAAACCGTCGACAGTATTAGCGGAATACTGTTCGTGCTGCTGGGGGTCGTGGCCGCCGTCTATGGTACGGTGCGGTACTACGCCATCCGCTCCGGTCTGGCGCACCAAAACAACAACCGGGTGCGGCGGATGGGCTACCGGAGGATCGGAATAAGGTGGTTCGTGTCGGGGTTGGGGCTGTGCGCGGCCCTCGCCATGTCGCTGGTGTTTCTCCGGAGGTTTTGCGGGGATCCGGACTGAAGTGGACCACTGTGCAACTGCGCTGGGGCTGGACTGCGCTGGATGAAAAACACACCTTCTAGGACAAACACTATTTCTTGACCACAAAATGAAAACTCGTCCCATTGAATGAATTATACCTAAAGAGACCTCCACCTCCGCGGGTTAGGAGAGAAAGACCGACCCCTTGGTGTGCACTTTTTCTCAGTTGACGCCATAGCGCGCCAAGCCACATTTTGGAGCGGCTTATCGGTGATTGAATAGCACACAACGATAACGAACAACTGTGTTTTCGCGGAATGGAACGAATGAACATCAGAAGCGCGTCTGCTGCGCCAGCAGGGGCGGCTTACGTTGTAAAAAAGTTTCGCGGGGACAGGGTGCTATGCTTACGTCCTCGCAACTCAAGCCCTGAAACCGTCACGTGTGCACGCTTTTTGTGAGGCAGGCACAGAATAGCTTCAGTGGAAGGAGAGAAAAAGGAGATAACGCAAAGCGGCGCATAAATAAAGCCTTTTCGCAATACCGTAGTTACTGCTGCTTCGTCGTTCGTTCTCTTGGTCTTTTTTCCAGAAACAAGCCATATTTTTATTTTAGGTTTCTGTAAGTAGAGTGACCGCCCGCTCGCGTTTGCTGCTAGCTACGTGCCATTTTATCTGCTAGTAAACTACTTTGCGATTGCGTTTGTGATTCCGATTGCGCCACGAGTTGGCGACCTTGATAGAGTGTCCGCCGGCAGTTGTGTTTGTATCAAAAATTGTTTTTCCAAAAAACTCGACCTTGGTGATCGTGATACTCCTGCTACACATCCATAGCATAGTGGCATAATGATAATCGTCACAGTCGAGCCTGCAACAAAGAATGCTGGTCTGCGCAGTACAACTCCATCTCAACATCTCTCCGCGCGTTGATCGATGATGGCCTCGGGCCAGCGCGGTTGCCTTCATTCTTCTGCCCGGTAGCGGTTCCGGCGTTCCGGTGGCGGTTCCGGTGTTCCTCCATCTCGCGGCGAACATTGGCGCAAAAATCGACTGAAACGCGGCGCCAAACAATCGTCAACAATGACGGACCCCTCCTCCTACGCCGTCCTGAAAAGGCGGCTCGCGGAGTTGCATTACACAGAATACTTCCCGCCAGACTCCGCGGGAATCGTGGACCATCTGCTACAGGACCTGTTGAAGTCAGTAGAGTCCTTCCACCTGCTCAAGCAGCGGTATGAAGAAGTCGACAAGCTGAGCGCCACGGCGGAGGTACTTACTTTAATTTCTATTCTTCACAACTGGAACTGGCCGGCGTTTTTTGTTGCTTCGCCCGGGCGGGTTCTGCCGTTTTTCGTGGTCGAAACAGGGACCACGCAGCGGCCCGCTTCGCGGTACCCCTCCGGACACCGCTCCGCGGTCGGTTTCTGCTGTTTTGTAGCCTTGATCTTGCTTACACTCGCACCACGACAGAGCGCGCTGAAGCCTGAGCTGGACAGTTTGAAGCAGACCACGGACAGCCTGAAGCAGACCAACGACGGGCTGAAGCAAAGCAACGACAGCTTGAAGCAAAGCAATTCGGTCTTGAAACACGACCTGGCCGCACTGCAAACGAGGTGCCGACATACTTACGTCACTATGCAGTCTGCAGAGCAGCTCTACTTGATGCGACCTATACTCTGACTCCTATATTCTTTCTCTAGGTACCAAATGGCGATTGAAAAAGAGGAGAGCCTCACGGACAAGATCCAAGGATTGGAAAACGAGATGCAGCAGCTTCAGAAGTCCGACGGGAAGGAGCAGGCGCTTTTAGAGGAGCTGGCGCTCCTGAAACACGACAAGAACAAACTCCAGGCGAGGCTGGACGTACTAGAAACTTCTACTTACTCTAAATTTGTTCATTGTTCTTTCAAATATATGTATGTATGTCGCCTGCGTCTGCATCTGGTTATTTCGCGTTGTTGGTTCTTCGATGCTCGATAGCGACAACCCTTCACCTCGTAGCTTCGCACTCCAATCGCAATTATCGGGTTTCTCTTTTAGGAATAATCAATGACTGTAGTTTTATTTCATTTTCTTTTTCGCACAGGCCCTCCTGAAGAGCCCCGTCGACGGTGAGGGCCCGTCGGGCTCGAAAGACCTCGAGACGGTTGTCGAGCGGTTGCAAGCTGATTTGGCCCAGTCGAACGCCGAAAAGGTCAACTCCAGGACGCAACTCGCGCTGAAAACCGCCGAGCTGGAGGAAACACAAAAAGAGCTTCGACAGTAAATTTATATATTTGAATACTTTCTTCATCTGGGTGAAGGTGTCGAAGTCGATCGGTGGGGGGATGATCATGATCTTCACGAATTTCTTCATGATCATCCCCCCACCGGTCGACTTCATGATGCAGTTTACTTCTAGACTTTCTGTGGATGGTCATGGTGATGGTCCGAATGTACATACTTACTCCACCCGGGAAGCAACGAAGCAACGAAGC
>RXOD01005421.1:0-14182 GCA_005223375.1 Amoebophrya sp. AT5.2 | reverse complement strand
CTGTGTTCGAAGCTCCACCAACAAATTCATTGAATCAACTAGCTCCTTCTCGAAGTCACGACGGCCTTCCGATTCACTGATGCGGAGTGCCCGGGCCGGCTCCACCGGCGCTAGCCACACAATCCAAAAAAAACCGCTGCACCAGCACCTGCTAGCCGTATAGTAAAAAACAATAGTGATTGTGTTGGATAACGCACCTCGTAACCGTTGGTTTTTTGAGGCGACGAAAACCTCTCGAGGACTACGACTGAAGCGAATGTAGAATAAGAATCGCTCAACGAGGAAAAGAGGCGTCTCTCTCTCTCTCTCTCTTGTTTGTCCCTGGAACGTCCGCGAGGGCTACTCTTAATCTCCGGAACAGAACGATGAACGAGTCGATAGACGATTCTTTGTGCGTCGACGAGTCAGTTGTAAATTTGATGCGGCGGCGGATCTTCTGACTTTCGTTGTCATAATGATCGTGTGCCCCGCGCAGCGATCGTCGACGCAGTTCATTTTTAAAATAAGTAAATCACGACATCTTCAGCACTTTAGTTTATTGCAGACCATTGGTCATGTCCACGGGAGACCTCCGTTTTGCCGCGTCATGCACTTTCGCCGTCCCCAGCCGATGATGCTAATCCGCGGCCCCCGCTTCTCCCCGTTCGGTACTTTCGGCACGCCGTGCTTGAACTTCGAATTTACGACGTCCGTAAAGGCGAACAGGTCCCCATTGCGCTGCGGGAAGCCGAACTTGAAATCGGCGCAGTCGTCGTGAACAAACTCGAGCATGCGCTCCGCCCCGAAGCTCACTCCAACGGTAAAGTCCTCCTTTTTTCCGCCCGCGCCGTACGCATGGGAGTCTTTGTGGAACGGCTTCCAGTGCTCCTGGTTTTGGTAGTAGTTCAGCCGCGTCGCCAGAATTTCCAGGTCGAAAAACCGCTCCAAAGCGTCGATTATCTGCGAAAAGGTCACAGATTTGTCGCGGCAGTTCTCGATCACCTGGTGCTTCGACCAAGCTTTCGTCTTCGGGTTGCTAGTTGTACTCCCAGGACCCCCGCCTGCCAGGTTAGGGTTTGCACTTGCAGTTGCACGGAACTCTGGTGGATGCTCCAACTGTGCCGCGAGGTCGTGATTCTCGTCCCAGTCTGCAGCCACGACTTCCGCTAGGATCCTGTCCATCACCAAATTTCGCGGGTCCGGAAAAAAGCCCGGCAGGTAGATGCCACCTCCGATCAAACAGGATTTGAGGTCACAGCTGTAGTCCCGCTCGATGTTAGAAAGAGGGAGCTTGACGAAGCTCCGCAAAGCGATTTCGCCACACTCGTTCCGCAGGTTCCCTTGTGCAGCTTCGGAAAACGGGTAGGCTAGGCAGGCGTCAACAGTGGCAACGCCAGCGGGTGCCTCCGTTCGCGCTCCGCCGGCATTCTGGGCCTCTTTGTGGTCCCCTCCGTCACCACCAGTTGCAGCAGGCAGCCGCTGCGGTTGCCCCTCGAGAGACTCGGCATCGGCTCCCTTGTTCTTGTTCTTGTTCCCCCAGCGCGACCGCTTCATGATATCGTTATCGTAGACATTATATGGGGTGCTGGGCGCCGGTCGCGCACACCCATTCTATGTGCTCCACAGTGTATACCGGTGAATGGTGGAGCTCGCTAGGTAGAAGTCGGCCCGGGACCACAGTAAAAGCTGGAGATGACGTATAGTATACTAGATTGATAGATGCAGGTCTTGTCCAAAGAAGCTGATATCACATCGTGTACGACCTCCTGTCGACCGACTTTGTTCTCTTGACGCTCTGCTTGACTTGACTTGGAGAAACGCTCTCCGAAATCTCGACGATGCTTTATCTTCGAACACCTTTTGCTTTTCCTCTATTCAGGCAAAGATTTCACGATCACGTGCACGTCGTGGGGCTTTTTTACTATCTATTTGATTTTAAAAATTCGAGTTCGACGAGCGACGGCCGAATTTACCTACCTAGCTACAGCGTCATAATGAAGGTCGTGATCGTTTTATGTTGATAGCTTTACACTTTATAGTACTTGGCTATTCCTGTTCGTCTGGCCGGGGACAAAGCCTCTGCGTTTGCGATTATCGATGATTCGATTTCGGCATGTCGAGAAGAGCGTCGCGTTCATCGCGACCGCGTTAAAGCAAAATCTATTATCCAAAGATAGTGTCGTCAACCAAAAGGTCGCCATGCACGATATTCTTTCCCTTCCGATTTTTGTAGTGCGGTTCGAAAACGTAAAAAATGCTGGTCGTGGATGTGTCCTTTCTTTATGATGTGAAAAATGAAACATTGTACAACTTCAACTCTGTCTCTGTCCTCGTAGTGAAGTTCTATGGACAAGATGGGCGAGGCGGGACCTGCCAAAACTGCTAGTATTCCGGTACCGATTATTGAGGCTTGGGTTTCCGTTTCAAGAAGTCTACAGCGACTTTTTAATACCCATGCGGAGAGGACGCCAGTCGGGGTGCTCCGCCGGGCTCCTCCAATACCGTCGATAGGAAGCGGCTCGCATTCTTGCAGTACAGTTTTTTGTTGCAGCGATGGTACCGCGTCCAGACTGAAATCACATGTTTTTTCCCGTGGTCCGAACTTTGTTGTCCCAAACCGCCGCCACCGCGAATCACGTCGAGCGGGCAACTAAGCAAACAGCGCTTCCGCCGATTAACGCTGCGCCACAAAACCTGAGCAGCGCCCGAGGAGCCGTGCACCGATTACTAGAGCCGACTGCACAGTCGTGGGCAGAATGAAATGACTCGGACGACGTGGACGTCGATCCAAAAAATAATTTGTCCGTCTGACATTGTTTCTGAAAAAGCACATGGGCTTGTTCTCGACGTCTGCATCAAGATCAAGAGCTCAAAAAATTAAAATACCTTCTCTCCCTCCCCTTGCTGCAGAGTGAATTCCTGTCCCTTTAGCGGCGCTCCTGACGGCACGTGAAAAAGTGCTTCGCCCAGGTACTGGTCGGGGAAGAAGCTGCCCAAGGTCCGCCAGACCGATACGCGGCAGTAAATTCCGAAGTAGTGTCCCTGCGGTTTGGATAGCTCGCTCAGTTTGAGGTGCCGCGACTTCTTCTTTTTCGCGAACTTCCGGATGTATTCGCGCTTCGGCGCGGAACCCCGCACCTTGCACGCCAGTTTGCGGTCGATCTCAAAGTAGCAGGTCGTGCTCGCTCTCACGTGCTGTGCCTCGAGTGCGAAGCTCTCCACCGCCGGGTAGGAGCCCATCTGCACGATGCAATATCAGGAATCGCTATCGCTGCTGCCGCCAAATAGGCTCAAACCACGCCCGACGGCAGCACTGCTCCCAGCAGAAGAGGACGTGCATTTGGCGAGGAACTCGACGTAGTCGGCGCTGGTGGAGGAGCAGTTCTGCTTGGGAATGGTGGTGCCCGGAGCAACGGGAACCACAATTCCGCTGGCCTCAGAGGATTGAGACGCGTCGCTGAGGTCCGAGCTGGATGTTCGACTTGTTGGGCTTCGGGTCCTCGTCTCCCGCTGGGACGCGCGCTCACGAAGGCGACGGTTGTTCGTCACGGACGGAAACGACAGAGGAGGAGCCAGCTTACTGTTATTAACACCGCGCAGGCGATTGCGTACTTGGACTTGTTGAGCCCCTGCTTGTACCTCGTCGCGCGGCCGTGACTCTACTAATTCTGCGCCCGATAGCGGTGCTGGACCTGGAGAAGATCCTTCTATGAAGCCGCCTGCTCTTTTCTTCTGTTGTTCGTCTATGTCCATCGCTGCCATTGAAGAAAAGACGTCGCGGCCCATCTCCGCGTTTAGGACAGTATCTTGTTCCCTTAGCATGTGCTCGTCCTGCTTCCCACCGTGCTGCTCGTCCGCACACAAGAGCGCCGCGGGCGATCCGGACAGGGGATGAAAACCTTGCCGTTCCAGCTGCACTGCTACCTCAAAATTGTTTCGGACATTCCTCGTAGAAGTTGCCGCTGGATCGACAAGAGCAGCCTCCTGGTAGTTATGCGAGGTTGTAGTCGAACTCGCGGAAGTAGTCCTTGTCGCCGCGACATCAGCGCACATCGACGTGACACTCTGTCTTGGTTCACGCGGCTCCAGCGTTGTAACACCATCGTTGTCGTCTGTGTTTAAGGTCAAGCGCACACAGTCGAGAGAAGCGGCCACCGAAACGTCACTTTCATCACAGTGACCTGCCCCCCATCGATGCATGTCAGACAGGCGTTCCGGCGTCGCTGCACCTGCGTTCACGTCGTGGTCGTCATGAACTACAGGAGTAGTAGTTTTCTCCTCGTAACATTGACTTTCGGTGATCCGCGCGCCGTCTGCGGGAAGTGCGGCGTATTTATGCGGATGCGGCTGTGGAGGTATTAGAGGCGATGGCGAACTGTTCGCGCTAACACGAAGATCTTCATCTTCATCAGCTACAACTTCAGCCGGTGATGCTCCCCCGCAATCTCTCGTTGATCTTGATTCTGATCGTTCTCCTGGCAGCCCCCCACTTCTGCCATTGTCAATGCACTGTGCCCGCTCGCAGCTGCTGCTGTACGCCCGGGACCACTTCCGCATCTTCAGCAAAACACGCCGGCTGCGCGTCAATCCTTTGATCTGTTTCCCCTTCTTTGTGGTCGTACAAGAAGTTCGCGCCGTCTTAAAGGGCACGGGAAATCCGTCTGCGGACGAGTCGCCGCCGGCGCACCCGGCCGCAGCTGCACTACCCTGCAGCAGCTCTGCGATGGTCCGTTTATTGTTGTGTTGTTCCCCTTCCCGCTTCTTGTGCTTGTTCCCATTGCCAGTTGAAGTTTTGCCCCGTCCTCTAAGGGGTCGTCCCATGCGTGCGTCGGCTGGTACCGACGACCCTCCACCAGGAACCGGTCCGTCAGCACGTCCATCATCGGTAGTGTCGTCTATCGGGCAGTAGCGAAAAATGTGCACGTGATTAATAGGGGGCGACGGCTGGTGCTGCTCGTCTCTGCTCCGCTTATGATTCCCCGTGGAGAATACCGAGGAACAGCATCTGCGGACGGGCGATGCTTCGCCATCCTTACTTTGCGCACTGCCCATCCCTCATCCCTCGCTTTTTGCCTGCTCCGCGGCCCCCAGCGGTCGCCGGGGGCTCCGCAGCATCTTTCGATTCTCAGCACGCAAACCTGTGCCTACTTCAGAACATCAAGACCAAGTTTTTGATTATAGTAGTACTTCGTATAGTAGGCATTCGCGCAAAGATCGACACCAGCGCTACCCCACTTTTTGCATCTTCAAGGTCCAACTCGATTTTTGAGTCTGCCCCCTCTGATCATGAATTCCTTCTTTCATCAGCTCTCCTTCTCTTCTCTCGCGTACTTGCAATTGGCTCCATTTGTCACTCCGGCGCAACAGGGCGCGATGTCTCGGTTTTCCGGTAAGTTAGTACATCTACATCGAAAACCAGTCCGCGCACTACAAAGAAATGCGAGACGGTCAGACGCAAAGCAGAGACCAGACCAGCCAGTCTGGCCTTCGGGCGTATTCTCTTGGGCTTAAACTTGAAGGCCCATTCTACTCTTCTACGTGCTGATGCTCCTGGTGCAGATTTTCTTTTTCTATCTATCTATAAGACAAGTATCTATTTTCGAGTCAGAGTCGGCATGGCTAAGATTTTCTTTTCAGGAATGTCACCGTGAGAAAGTCCGTGGGAGAGGTGCGTTTCGCAAACATGTGTGGTGAACCATGGTTGGACGTAAAGCCCGGATCAGCGGCTCCGCGTCCGTCTCGACCGTGTTGATATAAAGAAAATTGGCATTGATTTGAAGGAGAAGTAGAATCCTCGAGGGTAACGTAGTGGTGAAAAATGTTCGTATCAGTTGTTCAAATCAACCGTGCGACTGATAGATTCGCTAAAAAGAAGTAAGCTTTCGAATTCGATCTCGAAAAACGGCGAAAGATTGCTTCATAGACCGGAGTCCGCATGTCCACGCAATCCGCCGTCCTTCCAGGTACAACTCGTGGTAGCTTAGAAATAGACAGTGAACGAAGTTGATCCTCGCCAGCCTCAGCACGTAGCAGCTGTGATTCACTGAAGGTATTTCTTCACACAGCTAGAGCTACTCTTGTTTAAGTAAAGTTACCTTTGTACCCGGAGACCGACCCAACTCCGCCGTCCGCTGCTTCCCTCCGGCGCGTGAAGGCCTCGACTGAGAACGAAACCATCACGCACGTCAAGAACAAGAAGCAGGGTCATGTGACGAACTTAGATCAACTTGTGTACCAAGCAAGTTGACATCTAAATCCAGATGATCCACATCCACCACCCAGTTAGTTTAATAGTGTTGCTATAGTACAACCATAGACAGCTAGCTACTCACTTACTTCTTGTCGCCCTGGTTGTAGTACTTACATGGCGACTTGGCCGCAGGAATCACGGAAAAATAGAAGCGTCGGTCCCCGCTTCAGAAGTGGCAGTCGCGAGACTGAGTACCGCCATGTGAAAGGACGGTTTTTTTTTGATGATGGGGCTGTTTTGCAGCAACTAATCTATTGAGAAAGAAGCCCAAACTTATTCACACGATAGTTGTATTGCTCAGTAGGAGCTTTTGAGAGTGCGAGAGATTAACTCCGTTTTGGGGGTTGTTTTGCAGTAAAAATCATTTATCAATTTCTAGTTTAAGTAGATAGAAGTTGAAGTACCAGTACGTTAGAAGTACTAAGAAAGTAGGTCATGAGAGCAATAATCTTAAAGTACAAATCTGTTCAGAAGTCGCTGTTCATCATGTAGTGCTAGCAAAGCATGTGTTGGAGCGTTCCCGTTCGCAATATCAATTACAGTACTGTCTTAAGTTGCGACGCAGCGACCAGAGTTCAGTACTTCTTGCTTCTAGTACACCCCTGTGTGCATCAGGACGCACTCGCCGTTGCTCTTCTTCTTTGGCACGTGGACACCGCGGTCGATATTTGCTTCGTACTCAAGCCGCTTGTAGAGGTCCTCCGGAATCGCCGTGGTGCAATCGATGAAGGTTTGATTCACCATCCCGAGACCCGCGCTAGACGTTCCGTGGTGGTGCTGATTGTAGGCGTAGTGGTGGGCGCCTCCGCCCCCGCCCGCGCCTCCACTGGAGAGCCCGTTCGATCGATCGTGGTAGAGATGGTGGGCGTCGGGGCCCGAGTTGTGCTGCGGCTGCTGGTGGTGCTGGAAACAAGAAGCGAAACAAACATAAATAATCCCTTGAATGATGAACACGCAGAACAAATAGTAAAGCGAACAAGTAGAACCAGCACACCTTGACCGTTCCCTTCGTCCTTCGAAGACCGACATTTTTTAGTACAACATCACTCACAGATGAATAAAAGTTCATCCATCTTCATTGTAAAGTAAATCAAAAATTCCCAACGTAGAGGGAGCCTCGAGAGAGTAGTAAGACCACTCACCATTCCCTCGCTTTCTCGACTCAGGGAGTTTCGTCGAGAGGGTACTTTCTTCTTCGTCGCCAGGTAGTCGAGTTTCCTGTGGTACATTTGAACGTCGCATGGATTTCAAAAATAAAGCATCTGTTTCGAATTCGATTTTGATACTTACTCAGATGAGTCAAAGGTACGACGTACCAAGGCTGTTTATTCAACGTACCTGTGCGGGTCTAGCTGCCGTGGCTGATCTGACACGTCGGACCGAAAGGAATTTGTTACGGCAGCTCCGCCCTTGCCCCCACTGTAACCGTAGCTTCCAGGCCGAGACTTCATGTAGCTGTTGTTCATCCTTCTTCGATCGTCTCACAGATAGAGCCGTAAATCTCCAGCGAACGGACGCGTGAAGAGATCGACCCACTGCCTTAGATTAGAAGATTGATATTCTCCCACTACGTCCTCACCTACAACAGCTGCTCTTCTATCTCGTCCTGCAGTGTTGCCGAAGCGTTCGTTGTTTCGATCATTGCTGATTGCGTTTAGGTTTATTACGTTTTTCAATTTGTTATCGGAAAAAAAATACGAATACGCACCGGGAGACCAGGAGACAGCTACTGCAGCAGCTGCTGCAATAGCAATTGCAATGGCTTCTAGTTTGTAATACTTGTAGCCAATATGGCGTAGTTGTTCAGCAGGTTACACTTCCATTTGATTGAAGAGACGCGCACATCTCGCAAGCCTCGCTCCACTTGCAGGGAGTGCATGCAGATGCCCTTTGCTTTCCGGAGAACCCGCCCAACGTCATCCATCTCTCTGATTCATTGCGTCCCGACGGACCTCAACCTCATTCTGGGTCGTCATCATCAAATTATGTGCAAATCCATCAAATTTTGTTTTGACGCCGATCTTCGTGCTGGTAACGGAGACTGGTGCGAGCTTCGCGCGTCGGCGGCGGTAAGCATCTCCGAATCTCGGATATCATGCATCTCTGGATCTGGGCAACACCGATACCCATTCTTCAGCACCGTGACTGTCAAACTCAAACATGTCTCGTCGGTCTTACTCCTGAGGAATTCCGCCTGCGAGTGCGAATCAACCGGGGTGCGTTTTTTGAAAAAAGCTTCGATCGTTCTCCTTTAAACCCAACATACAACGAACCTAGTCCTATGCCCATGTTGGAGCTGTAGCGCGTCCAGGTAGTGAGCAAGTGGCTGCAAAGTACAGGTGTTCTCGAGAGTGAGTGGCCGCGGCCATGAGCAGTTGACGCAGATATTCCCAAATCCAACTGCGTGCGACTTCGCGAATCGCTGTCGCCAATCCGTTCCCGCCGTTTCCCTTGTGCCATTTATTCGTGCTGTACCCGAACCCGCCGCTTCGATTTATAAGTTCTTCATCCTGATAGTATTTATATTTATCGAATTTATCGTTGTCTTTCGCGGCTCGCAGTCCCAGACATCAACACCAGAAGTTAAACGAAGAGCGATGGAGGATTCGTCCTAAAACATTGCGGTAGGGAAGGGGATCGTCGTGTTTTCTTCGTATATTTTTTTAAGCAGCCCGTTACAAGATGTGCAGAAAGCAAGCAGGCCCTAAAAAACACCACACGTTTTCATTCAAAGCTTCCTCAGCTTGCTCGATTACGATTTGCATGTAAGTTTAGTAAATTGCAAGTAGGTCAAACCAGGAAATTGCATTGGGTTATCGACAGCCGCAATCGATGCTCTCGCTCCTCGAGCAAAATTCTCATTTGGTTGAACTTGAGCAATCGGACATTGGTTGCTTTGTACTTTCATATCCGTTTCCTCTAGCCGATAGTGCATAGCACAAGCTGCACGCGCTTGCGCACCGGGCGTGCCCGTCTCTGTCGCTGCCCCTTGTCATCGCTTGCTCTGCATCCGCTGCATCCGTCACCGGCCCCGGCGCGGAACGGTACTACAACATCGCTTTCCTTTGCGACCAACCCCATCTCCGATTACCTTTTCCGACATCAACATCTTTTCCTCCGGGTCATCTACCAACTCACTCATCTTTTGTTGCTGGTCTCCTTGCCGGCCGCCGCCGCACTTCGTCCTCCTCATTTCGCCACGTCATTCTTTGATCCCGCCGGTCGTCCCCTCTTCTTCATCACGGTATCTACTGCGGGGACGCTCGCCTTCGACGACGACGCGGCAGCACCAGCTTCGTCCTTCGCGTCCAGCTGTTCCAAGGCAGAAGAAGAAGTCGCTGCGGCTTCTGCCGTTTTCATGTTCTTGGATGCAGCAGGGCGACCCCGCTTTTTCATGGCAGCAAGCCCGGTGTCGTTCGCGGTATCGACCTTTACCTCTTCAACAGCTGCGCCGTTCACCGCCGGTGGCGTCGCCTTCATGCTCATCTTCTTCATCGCGGGTGCACTCTGCTCAGCCGCGCTTTTTTCCTCTGCTGCGGCTGCGCCAGGCAATTCCACGACAGCTGCTTCCTTCTGATTCGGGTTGGACGCCGCGACAGGTGGTTGCTCCGCTACTTTGTCAGCCTTTCTTTTCGCTGCCATCTTCGCTTTCTTCGCCGGCATTGGGGCGACTGCATCTTCTTCTTCGCAAGGCTTTTCGATCAAGTTCAAGCTCTCACCGCCCGCGGCCTGCACGGCTGCGAGCGCCTCCTGCTTGCGTTTCATCGCGGGAGCCTTCATCTTGTTGGCCGTTCCTACCACCTCTTCGTCCGCCCGCCCCGTTGCAGCAGAAGATGGTGCTGCTCCTAATATTGCAGCGGCGGTTTGTTGTTCGTCGATGGTGTTATCGCGCAGATCGTCGGCGTCGACGGGATTTGAAGCTGCGGGAGCGACTCTCGCCTTCGGTTTCCGCTTCATTGGGCCGCCCGGTGCCTTCTTCATCTTCCCGTCCGCTGGACTCGAACTCGAGGCCTCTGCTAGCAACTGCTGCACATCCGCACCACCCGCCACATCGTCCGCGATTTCCATCTCCACGTCATCGTCCGCTGCAGCGGCAATCTTCGGCTGCGCCAGCACGTCGGCGGCCTGACCTTTCTTCTCGGCCTTCTTCATCTTCATGGCTGTTGACTTGGCCGCTCCGCCAGCAGGAGCTTTCGACGTCTTCATTCCTCTTGCGGGGGCCGGTTCGTGGTCTTTCGCTTTCGCATCTTCGCCTACTACTGCAGTTTGCGCTGTGGCCACTGGTGCTGCTCCCTCCGCCGGTGCGGCGGGGGCGGCTACGTCCAGCGATTTCATCGACTTCATCACGTTCATCTTCTTCGCAGCTGGTCGCGCCGCGTCCGCCGTTCCAGTCGTGTCTCCACCTGCCGTTCCGGTCTCCACCACGCTCGCGTTCGGCTCGTGCTGTTGCTGATCATGATCCCCAATACCTGCTCCTGGTTTACTTCTAGCGGTTTTCATCGCCTTCACAGCTATTTGCGCCTGCGCGCTCTTCTTACCCCCGCTGGAGGCTACTCCCGCCGCGCCGTACTGTTCTTGCGCGGGCTCCCCTGGGGATGCGCCGAAGACCTCGGCGCCCGCCGATTTCTTGTTCATCTTTTTGCCTCCTGCTGCTGCACCCGCCGCTTTGGACGACTTCATAGCCGGTGCAGCGTTCTCTTTCTTTTCCGCTGCCGCCTTTTTCATGCCCCCCTTGACAACCTTCTTTTTGTCCTGTTTCGCGGCTGGCGACGGAACGGCCGCCGCAGGTTCGTCGCCGATGACGTCCTGTGGACGCAGTTGTGAAAGTGAAGATGGCGGTATGTATAATTGGCTCCCAGCTTGATTGGAAGCAAGTAGGCGTTGCCGACCGCTCATAATCATATCCTCTCCTCTGTTTTCGCTTCGCAGACAGCAGAAAATGAAACTTGAACTCACGTCGCATAATGGGGCCTTTCAGTACAAGGAAATATTGCGCATCAATTCAGTACGGTCTCCTGGGCTGCTTTTGACGTCGCTTTTCTGGCTCGCGGTTTCAGCATGCTAGCACCCGTAGCAGCGGCTGCCTTTTGTTTTCGAGTCTTTTCGTCCGTCTTTTTCGTGGTTCCGCCCGGCAGATATAGCGGAGCCTATGATTTGTCATAATCATTGATAGACTCTCATTGGCTTTGAAGTAAAACGATGCGGCCAATACATAGGTGGTGTAGGTCAAAGCACATATGCAGGACGAGCATGGGCGCGTTGTACCAGAAAATCGTCGTCCTCGTCCTCGTCTCCGTCGTCGGTCTTGTGTCTTCGCAGTTGCTTTTGGTCCTTTTTGTTCCGCGCTTCCTCCTCAACATCCTCCCCAGCTGCGAAGAGTCTCTCGAAGTCTTCTTGCTCGTCTTCCTCCTCTGCTTCTTCGTTGAGGCCGAACAGATCGCGAGCCGCTGCTGCCTTGGCGGAGACTTTCTTCATCGGCGCGGTACTGGCATTCTTCATGGCGGTCTTATTTTTCGGGAGCGTGCTGTCCTTCTTGCCCGTCTTCATCTTCACGCCGCCCGCTACGTACTCGGCCTTGATGTCCGAGCCCTCCCCGTCCACCTCCTCATGGTAGTACGCGATCGCGTAACGGATATCGGGTTCGTCGTCTTCCTTGGAATCTGGGCAAGGAGAAGCAAGTGGGGTTGATTGAATGTCCGTCTTCTCTTTGACGAAAGACACGAAAAATCACAACAAATTATAAAAACATACGACGCGAACCCGCCGACCACGCATCAAACTAACAATCTAGAGCATGGTGGACGAGTTAGAATAGATACTCCTCCATCTTTGGATCAGCAGCTTGGCAAGCGAGTGCAGTTGCGTATCGACCGGATATTTGTCGACGATTTCCTGGATCCGGATGCCGATCTTGCTGACTTCGAGGACATTGAGCGGAATGAATGTTTTGAGCAGCTCCTTCAGTATCTGTGTGTTGGAAATACAGTTTGGCTTTCTGATTGGGGGCCACCCGTGTAACAACGCGAGGAATCAATGACGCACTGGTAAGCAAGCAAGTACGCCTGGCCCATCAATTTCGATGCTTGACGAAGAGCAAGAAAGTTCTCGGAACCTTTAGGGTCTCCTGTTCCTCCGTCTCCGGTATGCACGTCTGATAGTCCAGCTCCTCCATCGTGTCGAAGAGATTGAATGTTCCGGGCCCCGCTGCTAGCTCGTCTGCAGCAAGTGCGGTTTCTTTTCCAAAGAACGCGGTTGGGCCGGCATCTGCCTCTGCGCCTTCGGGAGGGAGAAGAGTCTCCTTCTGCTGTACGGCGGACGCCGGCGGCGGTAGCAAACCCTGATCAATGAGAAACTGGCCAAACTGGTCTCCCTGCCCCGCGGGGCCTGCCGGGGCGACGGCTGGCATTTTACTCTCTCTTTCGTTGACGTTGAGTTCTTTAAGTTTAAAGTGATATTATAGAGCGCGTCGTATCTCGAAAAGATAAAGAAGTTTGTTCCACCCGGCAAAAGCGTCAGCAGTTGATGAAGAAGCGGATACCGCACCCGTAGTTGTAATGGTACTGAATTAGCAATGCGAGTGGGTGAATAATAGATCATGTATGTAGCTTTTGCCTTTTGGTTTTGATGTCCATTTTGCCGTTCTTCTTCTTGCTCTTGGCTGAGAGCATATGATTACGAACCAACGTCGAGTTGTCGGCGATCCACCTATGGTCTTCTGTCACGGCGTCCTTCTGACCGCGTAAAAAAATAAAATAACATGGCTTTTCAGTTTTCAGGGTCAGTCACGTTTTTACTTCAATCGCTCCTGTCTCGAGCAGGTCTTCCTTTTCTTTGTTCTTTGTTTCCCCTCTTAAAAAGAAGAGGCGCCAGGGCCACCAGTCGCTTGTCCTGCCCCTGGGAGCAAACACAACTTTGCAACCGTGACTAAGCAAGGCCAAAGATTTGCAAGAAAGGTGCGACTCATCTGTTTGATGTTTTCTTCTGAAGTATGAGCTCTACGTCTACGAAGTCGTCGTCCTCGTTCACTTTATGTTTATGTAGTTTATCCATCGTACTACGCGTTCATTCTTGATGACGCGCTCTTCGTCGCTCCCGCACGAAAAGCGCGCGAGAAAAAGAGCGAGTGTCGCCGAAGCAAGTTGCCTCACGCCGCCCTCATGAACATGCACATTTGAAGTGGATGACAAGCATCGGATCATGTTGCATCTTCGGATATGAACGACCGCAGGCGCAGTCATTTTATGGAAATCTGGCGTGTTGCAAAAGTGCAGCGTAGGCGCAGCCGCAGCTGCGTTGCATCCATCCTATGTTCCTACTTCTTGTCTTTGTAATTCATCACTTCCCTCTGATTTTCCACCCGCTCGCCTCGACCGCATGTAGCCTGCGATTTCCTCCATCAGCATTCCTCCCGCCACGTGGACATTTAGCGATTTCAAAAGGGTGCTGCCCATTTCAATTTTCACGCGCACCGCCTCCTTCATCACCCGTTGCGACGGGCCAAAAGACTCCGAGCCCAGAATCAGGCACACTCCACTGAACTTCGCAATGTAGCTCGCACAGCTCGTGTCCCGGAAGATCTGCTTCAAAGAGAAAGTTTTGTTGGCGCGGGTCGTTCCCGCCGCTTCGTCGTCCGCGACCGCCACGAGCGGAAGGTAATTTTTTTCGCGGATGACAGACTGGAGGAGGCGGCGCGAGCTTCCAACGTCGAACGGAACAGTCCAGCCGGGGATGAGCCCGGACACCGCGAGGCTGCGCCAATTGAGCGGGGAGACCGACCCGCGGCGACGTTCCTCGCGCTGCTCGGGAGGAAGCACCTGGTCGTCCACGACGAAGACCGACTCGAAACCGTAAGCACGGGCGAGGTGGAACAACCTGCCCATATTGCTCGGGTACTGAATTCCATCGAGCGCGAGCACTAACTTCTCGCCCCGCTCACCGACGCGCGGCCCCGGC